>CM038214.1:270597602-270723047 GCA_021442155.1 Cymbidium sinense | reverse complement strand
AGTTTATTTAGATTATTTTATAGTTTTATTTTGGTTTATTTTATATTTTTATTTTGTTTAGTTTATTTATTTTGTGTTTATTTTTTTAGTATTTTTTAGGTTTGGAGGTTTATTTTTAGTTTAATTATTTTATTTTATTTTAGGTTTTTAGTTTATTTTAGGTTTTTTAGGTTTATTTTTAGGTTATTTTAGGTTTTTTAGGTTTTATTTTTTTTAGGTTTAGATTTATTTTAGTTTATTTTATTTTATTTAGTTTTTAGGTTTTAGTTTATTTTAGGTTTAGGTTTAGGTTTTATTTATTTTAGTTTAGGTTTAGGTTAATTTTATTTTATTTTTAATTTTATTTTTTAATTTAGGGTTTAGTTTATATTATTTATTTCTTTTTAGTTTTCTTAGGTTTAACTTTCTTTTAGGTTTTATTTTAATTTTTTAAAAATTTATTTTATTTTTATTTTTGATTTAGTTTTTATTTTATTTAGGTTTTTTATTTTTAGTTTTGGTAAGGTTTTCATTTATTTTATTTTTAGTTTATTTTTTATTTTTTATTTTATTTGCTTTTTTAAGTTTAGGTTTAGGTTTTTTTATTTATTTTATTTTTATGTTTTATTTAGTTTAGGTTTAGGTTTTTAGTTTTTTGGGGTTTAGGGTCTATGGTTTAGGGTTTAAGGTTAGTTTAGGGTTTAGGGTTTTTTTAAGAAACCTATAGAGGGGTGAATTTTATTGCCACAAAGAAAAGAGTACAAGGTCCTTAAGAAGGGTTAATTCTCTTAAGTACCTCTTAGAGAGCTACATTCAGCCTAGAGAGAAAAATCCCCTATCTATTATAATAAAAATAAGGAAATAAAAACCTAAACAAAAGAGATAAAAGACCAAAAAAACACAACAAAGCAATAACACAGGAAACAGGAGGATCAACCAAAACCCACTACTAGAAACAGAAGTCTTTCGAGAGTTGCACAAACCACATCCAGGATCCGAAACATGCAAAGAACTTGTAAAAGAATTCCGCAGGAAACTAGAAGATGTAATTAGCGTAGCTAGAGAAAATCAAGCTTAAGCACATAATAAAGAGCAATATAAGAGAAAATTTCAAATAAGGCTCTGACTCAGTCACGTTCATCTTAAGGGGCAACCACAAGTGTGAGCATCCGGACTTCAAAAGAAGGGTTACAATCACATATGTTCCAGCCAAAAGATAATAAGGAAATCATCCCAGCCATGAAAGCCCATTTACCTCTACGAAGGCAATCCACCAAAGAGTGAATTCAATAATTCTCTAGTACTTGCAACCTAAGCAACAAAAATAGCTAGCCCATAAATCATCTAGCAGACTAAAGGCCACCAAGCCTAAAAGGAAGTAGCATCAACAAAACCACCCAAGTAGAAATGAAAGAGCAGCTGCCAATATTTCACCCAATAAGCAAAGTCACCACGGATAGGAACCAAACCCTCTAGTGTCACTAGACAAGTACAAGCAATAGCCCAAAACCAAAATAGCAACCTACAACTAGCACCAAGAAACCATCAATTCTAAACTAGGTCAGAGAACAAGGCCAACACTAACAGCAGCCACCAGTCCAAGCTATACAATAGAGGCAAGATATAAAAATGTAGGTGCAATACCTCCATTAGAAATAGAAAGATGATACGAAATGAACATAACCAGAGAGAGGAAAAAGAACCCATGATAAGACCAAAAGGGCATCCAAAAACACTAGAAAATCATCACCAAAAGTAGTAGAGAAAACAACCAAGCCCACCCTACCAAACCTAGAAGCAAAACATAAGAAATCAAGGGTGCTAGAGAAACCAAAAGTAGTCCAAATCCTCAACCAAAATAAGAGACCAAGCCAACAACACTCAAGGCAAAAATAGTAACCACCCAACTGAGCAAATAACCAAATCAGCAACCAAAAAATAACCAGCTGCTGACCTCATTTTTAGGATGAGCTTTCAATGCCTCCATCTTAGACATAGGACTTCTCTTAGACCTTAAGAGTTCCTTAGTCTTAAGACATATCTAGTGATTAGGTGGACACTCAATCTAACCCAAGAGACTTAGAAAAGTTAGCCATAGAAATAGGTCATGCCTTTGGGGTGTTAGGAAAACTTCCTACCCTTAGCTTAAACCATTCCTTACTTTCCTTCTTCCAAGTCAAACTCCAAATAAATTCTATTTGATTTCCTCCAAACTCAAATCAAATCCATGATTTAAATCTATGATTAAAACCCATGATCAAAATTTATAAAAATTCTTGTCCAAATTTTGCCTAAGTCCTTAATCATCCTTTAAGGACTTAAGCAAAATCATGATCAAAACCAATCAAAACTTTAAGATTTTCTCAAAATTCATTTATAATCTCATTTATATTTACATATATAAATAAAATATAAATTTAACTCAATCAAACTAAACTCAAAATTCCAAATCAATTCATGAAATTTTCTTAAGTCCCTTAATTTTCCATTAATGGACTTAGCCTAAACCTTGATCAAATCAATTCAAAATCATGATATTTTCTTAAAACTAATTTATATTCTCTTTTATATTCACATATATAAATGAAATATAAATACAAATCATTCAAATCAAACCATCAAATTAAATTCTCAATTTAAAATTTCCTTAAGTCCTTAATTTTTCATTAAAGGACTTAACATAAACCTTGATCAAACCATCTCAAAGTCATGGGATTTTCTCATAATTTTATATTTCATTTATATTCACATATATAAATGAAATATAAATATAAATCAATCAAATTCAAAAATTCAAACTCTAAACTCCAAAATTTTCCTAAGTCCCTTAAATCCTTCTTAATGGACTTAGCCTAAATCATGATTAAACCACTTCAAATCCTTGAAATTTTCTCATGATCAATTTATATTATCATTTATATTCACATATATAAATGAAGCATTCCTGAGAAAAATTTGTCACTTAGGCTGATGGAGTCTTTTATCAGATGCCAAAATTGATCCTAGGGTTTCTTCCGGTAGGTTCTTCATAGGTCTATGTATCTAAAGTAAATCCCCTTTAACCCAATCTAACTGTGTTTAGAATAATCAATCACTAATCAATCCATATGCTCATTTAATAAGATTCTAAAATCCTCGTATCTTCCATAAAAGCAAAAAATAATGCTAATCTTTATCGATGAAAGTTCTCTTAGTCGCTATCTATGAATTTTTTCACCAGTAAGTGGACTTTTTTAGAAGAATTCTGTCTTCCCTCTATCTCTTATGAGATAGAGCATCAGACCTTCCCAAAAGCACACCAACCGAGCTTACATATACAAGGCAAAGCAAAAGAACTCCAATTGGAGTGCTCCGCACCTTTCCATTGGACCACGAAATTTAAATTCAAACATTCAAAACCTATTCCAAAAAATCAAACTCAAATCAACTCAAAATCGAATCTAAGCCTTTCAAGTCAAAATCTTGAACTTAGCCAAATCAATTTCAAATTAAGCCAAACTCTTGATTTTCTCTCAAGATTCAATCAACCCTACAATCATGAACTCATATATAAATCCAAACTTCAATCAATCATTCAAAACCTAAGTCAAAAATCAAACCCAAAACCCTTTCATATTCTTCCTTTGATTATGAAATTATCAAATAGATCAAAACCTATTTGACTTCAAATCACTTGTAAATGGATTTATATTTCAATCATAAATCCATTTACAAGATCAATCAAGCTCAAATCAAGCTTTGACCAAGCCATTTGACCCACTTAGTCTCACTTGACCAAATGTGACCTAAAGTACCATTATGAACCCAATTTTAATCCTAACCAACACTTGAGCCTAACCTAGCCCAATTGGCCACTCGACCCAAGTTGACCCATTTTGACCTAAAGGGTCAAAATGTGTCAAAACTTGATCTAAGAAAAATTGATCCAAACCAATGAGTCAAGTTCATTCCAATCACTTTTTGAACTTGACCAAGGCCTTAATAGCCAACTAGACCCACCCATCACTTGACCTTAGACCCAACTTGACCTAAAGGGTGTTGAGCAAAATTGGACTTAACCAAAATTGATTGGAAACAAAGATACAAATCCACTTCATATGACTAACTAACCTAAACCTACCCTCCTAGCTCAAATAGGGTCAACTTGACCCATTTGACCTAAATGAAGTCATTTGAGCCAAATTTAAAACTATACCAAATTGAATCAAACCAAAGCACCAAAATATTTCAAGTGGTCATATGAACTTGACCCAACCTTTGGTTTGACCCAATTTGACCAATTGGTCAACTTGAACCAAGTAGACCCATTTTGACCTAAATGGTTCAACATGAGCCAAACCCTATCAAATGAATTCCAAATTTCATGAAACTTGGCCAAACCTTTCCACATACCCAACATATCCAAAGTGTAAAAATTAGCAAAATGACCATCTTACCTCTAGGCCATAGAACAAATTTTGGCTTAATCCATGGGTAATTTGGGCATTCCCTCTTTACATTCACTCGAGGCTCTTCTAAAAGCTCAAGGGGACCTACTGAAGAGTGGTGGACCCAACCCAATGGGTTTGGTCAGTCTAATTGGTCCCTAGACCAAAACCAACCCCATGGGCCAAAATTCCAAATTGAAACTCGCTCTCCCACTCAAATTCAAGCACATAAGAGGTTGGAAATCCACTCCTTGGCTCAAACTGATAATTTTCACACTCAAAATAGCCAAAATAAATTTGCCAATATGATCAATTGGATCAAAATGACAAGTGGGTCGACTGCCATCCGATCCTTCAAGGGGGAGATATACTCCCCTTAATTCATTTCAATTCTAACTTTCCTTTATCGATTGCTAAGCAAGCCTTAGAGTATTTACAAGCTTAGAGAGGATTTGAAAACTCCATTTCTCCATTTTAGAGTTTGAAAATAGGGGAAGAGCCAACTTCCTCTTCACTCAATTTTCATCCAATTGCTCTTGCATACTTCATCAACGAGCTAAGTTGAGTGCATCCAAGCTTTTTTTGGAGTTCCCACAACAAGGAAGAGTTGAATTGGATCAAGGCCACAAGATAGGTAAGTAGGAGGTGGTCCATATACCAATCCACTCAACCTCAAGTGCTCATACTCTCAACACAACTTCATCTCAACTAAAAAAGCTTCCAAGGGAATCACCGTGAGGTGTGGATGACCATTGAACTCAATGTGGTGTGGAGCATTGTGAAAGAAATTTTAATCCCATGGATTTTGACTTGGATGTGCCGCTCTTTAGCTTTAGATGGTGTGGGTTGAGTTTTGTTTGAATTGAAGCCGATTGTCAAATCTTCCCTTGATCATGGATGATCCTTAATGATCAAGGGAAAGAACTTGGGAGATCTCAACTATCCATCTATGCATTTTGAATGGATGGCTAGATAATTTCCCATGTTTAGATATCATTATCCATTTTAAAATCGAGGAGATCTACTTCAGTGATCTGATGATAGTGATCAAAGCGTGTCCGCTATCGCCATTTTGATTTGACATTTAAGTAAATCCCTGGCGATGCATGTAAAGCGTCCGCCAGCACGGTCGTGCCATGAGCTATAGGATTTGTTTAAAATGTTTTAATTAATTTTAATTAACCTAGGGATATTCTAAAATTCATAACACCCTTTACAAAATTCAAAAAATTATGAAATAAAATCCTTTGGATAGATAACTCAACCTAGAATATTTTAAAATTAATTTCAATGATTTTTGAATTATGATTTTTATATTTTGGGTTTGCTTGGAAACTTAGTTTTGATACTTACTTTTTAATTAAGCCTCTAATTAATCCCAAATTTCTTGGGTATGTTTTAGGGGATGACTTCTGCCTCCCTTGATTTTCTTTGGATTTATTGAAGGCTTGATTAGAAGAATTGCATATGGATTTTAATTACTCCTTATGTAATTAAGGATAATTAAGGTGTAATTAGTGATTTTAATCCATGATTATGATTGATTAAGGATCTAGTAAGTAGATGGTTTATGGAATATTTTTGAGCTTCTTCCCTAAGCTATTCCTAAACCCCATTTTTATTTTCTTATTCTCTTCTTAATTAAGGGTTAATTCATTAATTATTCCTTTAATTAATTTCTATAAAAAAAGTTCTAGAACATAATTAATCTACTTTGGGTAGATGCTTGGGTGTTTAATAGCCTAAGTTTAATTAAGGAAATCAAAACACAATTTTTAAGTATGAAAGGGTGTTTTAAAATTACTTAAGCTAAACCCCATAGCTTAATTAACCTTTAATTGTTAGCCAAATTTCATTAGGCCTCTTCTTATTTGGTGCATTACATATTCTTGTGAGTTTTATGTCATCTTAGCTCATAATTATTTGGTTAATTATTCTAATGTGGTGTAGGTAAAGGATTAATTAAGTTACTTAGTTCATACCTTAACATAATTAATGCATAAAAGTGGATCTAATTATCTAAAAATTAAACCAAAATATCAAACTATTGTTCGTCCCAAGTCTGGATGTGAAAAGTGGAGGGTTACGTTAGGTAGTAAAGCATAAAACTTGTCAAAATAATCATGACATGAATCCTTTAAATCATTATGTTAATGCTAAGGCATCCCTAGACACACTTGTATGGATTGAATACAAAAAAATGTGCTGCCGCATTACTTGCGTTAAAGCAAAGGGTTCCCACATTATGGATGGATGCAGAAAGAAGTTAGTCCATGAAACTAGAATTAGGTTAGGATCTTGGAATAATGGTACTTTACAAGTAAATTAATGGAATTAATAGATATTATGGTTCATAGAAAGATAAATATTTTATGTGTTCAAGAAATAAAATGGGTTGGGGAAAAGGCCAAGGAGATTGATAGTTTAGGTTTTAAACTTTGGTATTCTCATAAAAGTCGAACTAGAAATGGTGTAGGTGTGATTATAGATAAAATTTTGTAGGATAATGTTATAAATAGTAATAGATGTGGAGATAGAATTATAGTTTTAAAGATTATTTTTGATACTAAGATTATCAATGTTATAAGTGTCTATGCTCCTCAAGTAGGTTTGGAGGTAAGCGCAAAAGAAAATTTTTGGAATGAATTAGAGAGATTAGTACAAAAGATACCTCTTGAAGAAAAAATATTTATTGGAGGAGATTTAAATGGACATGTTGATAGAGTGGTAGAAGATTTTAAAAGTATTCATGGTGGTTATGGATTTGGAGTGACTAACAAATGTAAAAGATAATATTAGATTTTGCTTTAGCTTATGATTTTGTAGTTGCTAACACTTTATTTAAGAAAAGAGATGAACATATTATTACTTATAAAATGGATCTAGTAAAACACATATTGATTATTTTTTGATAAGAAGAATATATCTTAGATTGTAAAGATTGTAAGGTCATTCCAAGTGAAAATCTACCCAACATCATTTGTTAGTTTTAGATTTTAAGATGAAAGGTTGTAAGAGAAACAAAAAACCAAATTATTATCCTAGAATTTGATGGGGACACTTAAAGAATACAAATAAAAATATTTTTCAGAGCAAGCTACAAGAGATTAGAATTTGGGATGTTCATGAGGAAGCTAACATTATGTGGGAAAAATAACAAGAAATTAATCAAGTTGCTAAAGATGTGCTCGGAGAATCAAAAAGAAAAGCTTATTTTAATAAGAATAGTTGGTGGTGGAGTCAAAGTGTGCAAGAAAAGATAAAAAATAAGAAGTATTATTATAAAACTTGGTTTAGATGTAAAAACTCAGAGAATTGGGAAAGATATAAAGTGTCAGAGATTCTAAGAAAGTAACATATGATGCAAAAAATTTAGCTTTAGTGATTTATACAATAGATTAGATACCAAAGAAGGTGAAAGATGTATGTATAAGTTAGCCAACCAAAGAGATAGGAGAAGTAAAGACATGGTTCAAGTGAGGTGTATTAAGGAATAAAATAATAAAATGCTTTTTTTATAAAAGGATATTGAAAATAGGTGGATGAGGTATTTTGATAAACTTTTCAATGAAGGATCTGAAAGTACAATTGATTTTAACAACCTTAATACCCTAAAAAAATAGAGAATTTCATTTTTATCTTCATATTAGTAAATCTAAATGAAGCTTTAAAGAAAATGAAATATGGAAAACCAAGAGACCGGATAATATTCCAATAGAAGTGTGGAAATGTTTAGGAGATCAAGGAATTTCTTGGCTTACAAATCTTTTTAATGTCATTTTAAAACTAAAAAAAGATGCCGATGAGTGGAGAAAGAGTTTGTTGGTTCTTATATTTAAGAATAAAGGTGATGCACAGTGTGCAAATTATAGAGGAATTAAGTTAATGTGCCATACATTAAAATTATGGGAGAGAGTAATTGAGCATAGGTTGTGTGATATAGAAGTTTCGCACAATCAGTTTGGTTTTATGCTAGGTAGATCTACTATGGATGCTATACATTTGTTAAGGGGTTTAATGGAGAAGCATAGAGAAAGTAAGGAGGATCTACATATGATATTTATAAATTTAGAGAAAGCTTATGATAAAGTTTCAAGAGATGTTCTTTGGAGAGTTCTAGAATAGAATGGAGTTAATATTGGTTATATTCAAGTCATTAAGGATTTGTATACTAGAGATGTTACTTATGTCCAAACACAAAGGGGATTGACAAAATATTTTCCTATTTTTGTTGGATTACATCAAGGAAGCTTTTAGCCCTTATCTTTTACTTTAGTTATGGATGTTCTTACTAGGCATTTATAAGAAGATGTACCTTGGTGTATGCTTTTTGCGGATGACATTCATCTTGTTGAAAATACTAGAGAGGGAGTCCAACAAAAAACTTTAATTTTGGAGGTCAACTCTAGAGTCTAAAGGTTTTCATTTAAGTAGATCTAAAATTGAATATATGGAGTATAATTTTAGTTGTAGAAGTTCTAGTGGTAGTGTTGTGACATTCGGTGAACAAGTCATTAATAAGAGTGAGCATTTTAGATATTTAGGCTGTATTGTTCAAAATGATGGTGAAATAGATGGGGATGTTATTAGTAGAATTCAAGTTGGTTGAAGTGGAGGAATGGCCCATATATGTGATAGAAAAGTTCCACTTAAACTTAAGGGAAAATTTTATAAGATGGTGGTAAGATGCAATGACTTATGGTGGAATGTTGGCCAATAAAAGAGAAGCACTAAGTTAAGTGTTACAGAGATGAGGATGCTTAGGTGGATGAGTGGCTTTATTCTTAGAGATAGAATGCAAAATGAGTATATTCAGGAAAAGGTTGGAGTAGCTCCAGTGGTAGATAAGATTAGGGAGAGTAGCCATAGATTGTTTGGCCACATAAAGCATCGACAGTCTGATGACCCGATTAGGAGAGTAGATGCATTAGATTTTTCTTTTGTTAAGAAAGCTAGAGGTAGACCAAAAAAGACTTGGTTAAGATGTATAAAAAATGATCTTAGTATACTTGATTTAAATGAGAATTTGACACATAATAGGACATAATGGAGATGAAGGATTCATGTAGCCGACCCCACCTAATGGGATTAAGGCTTGTTGTTGTTGTTGTTGTTGCTGTTGTGAGTTTTATGTCATCTCATTAGCTCATAATTATTTGGTTAATTATTCTAATGTGGTGTAGGTAAAGGATTAATTAAGTTACTTAATTCATACTTTAACATAATTAATGCATAAAAGTGGATCTAATTATCTAAAAATTAAACAAAAATATCAAACACATGTGGTAATGGGTTTGGAACAACAAACACATCTCACCTTTTCAAAATTAAATCAAACTGTAAACAAAACAAAAAATCACATTGAATTCACTTTGATTTATTTCAAACTTTCTTATTTTATAAGAATGTCTTTAGGATTTAAGTGAAGTGAACTTGTTTACATGCTTTCATTGCTTTAAATCTTTCCCCAACATGTTAAAGGTGTATGTCATGTGATTTCATGCATTAATAATTTTAAAATTCAAATTTTAAAATGAAATTGATTACTTTATCTCAAATTTGCATGTGTTGGCTAAAGTATAAATATGAATGGCTATTATCACTATTAAATCCAAATTATTTTCAAAAACATTTAAATCAAATACCAAATCTAAAGGTGTGCTACTCATACCTTAATTATAAGCTTGCATGTGAAAGAATATAAGGTATGTTTAGCATAGGTCTCCTTCTTATGTTGGTATAGCTTTGAATAGGAATATGGTGAGGTGTATGATTCATTTGAAAAGAACCTAACACTCACCTAATTCCATATCATATTCATCTCTTTGCTACCACTTAAGAAGGGTTACCTATGCTAGCACACATAAATTGCATAAATAAAATAAATCCATTAATATAACTTTTGCATTCTGCTTTTCCATTTCATTTATTTTATACATATGTTTGAATTTAAGGAAAGTGTTATATTAGTCTGGAAAACCTTGAGGTTGCGAGGATTTAAGTTTCTCAAAGTAGGTCTTGTACCTTACACCTCTGGTTAAAAATTTTGATAAGGAAACAATTTTCTACTAATGAAAATCATGCATAGCACACTCCTAAAATTCTTTAAATGATTTACTTAGTATGCATCATAAAGTATGTTAAATACTCTCATATCTATGTAAATATATGCTTAGGGTCCATCCATATGCATGTTATATATGTTGGGAAAGAAAGGAAGTAATGTGTGTTAAAATGCCTTTCTTTTTGAATAGGTTTGCTTAGAGTTTATCTAAACTTAGGATTAATTATAAGATTTAATCAAAACATTCACCTAAATAAAACTAAAATGTGAATCTACTTTAGTAATTACTTAGGTTAGGGAAGAAAAGAGAAGTTCTCTTCTCTTTCCATCTCTTCATAACTTAGTAATTAATTGTAGGATCCATTTAAACCAAATCAAAACATGAAATAATATCAACCCAAAATAATTAAACAACTTAAATGAAACCCTCCTCTAAATTGAACATGTTCTTCACACTTAGAAAATTTGACCCTAAAGCTATAGCTAAGCATAACACACAAACCTTCAAAGCACACACATTAGCCTAAGTCACCACTTCTAGCCTTAGGATAGGTTGGTGCATTTGAAATTTTTATTTTATTTTATGATATATATTTTTAGATGTAGGGGTGTATGCTCATAGAATGAATGGTAGGACATTCTTAGTCTAACTATTCTTTTTACAGGAGATTTTGCTTAAGGGGCGCTATCATGAATAAAAATATAAATGATTTTGCTTATAGGTGCTTATACCCCTAAGCATAATCTAATAGGCCAAGTGGACTTAGTCACCCATGCGTGGGGTGATAAGTCCAATGTAAATGCTTGAGATTTGTGTGGTTTGTTTTCCTCATCAAATGTAGTCTTCTCTTTCATAGATGGTTCATCTAGATGTAAGAAAATAAAGATAGCCCCTGACGATGAAAGAAACACTACTTTTAGAACCCGACAATCTATAAGGTCATGCCTTAAAAATTTTGGTGCTACATTCCAGCAGATTATGACTCGAATCTTTGAAGAACTCATTCATCATCAAGTCGAGTGCTATGTCAATTATCTCATGGTCAAAAAGTAGAGAAAAGGAAGACCATCTCTTTGACTTGAGAGTAGTTTATGAACTGTTAAGATAATTTAACCTCAAAATGAAACCCCTAAAATATGGATTCGGAGTAGCTTTAGGGAAATTCCTTCGGTTTATTATTTGACACCAGGGAATCAAATCGATCTAGAGAAGATCAGGCGATATTAAAAATTCCACCCCATAAAAGTTTAACTTAACTCAGATCATTCCAGGGGTGGTTGTCATATCTAAGATGCTTTATATCCAACTTATTAGAAAGATGTTAGCCATTATCAACACTTGTCAAAAAGGATGCCCAGTTCAAGTGGGATAATAAGTGTGAGCATGCCTTTGAAGACATCAAGCATTACCTGATGACATCATCAATTCTAGTAGCCCTTATCTCGGGTAAGTGGCTCATACTTTACATCGTGTTACATGAATCTCCTTGGTGCTTTGTTGCCCCAAGCCAATGGAAGGAAAAAATACACTCTACTACCTCAACTATCATTTAATGAGGCTAATTATCCACCCATTGAGAAGTAATGCCTAGCTTTAATCTTTGAATCCAAAAGCTACAATACTATGTGCTTCATAAGGTAAACTTAATCTCTGGATCAATCCAAATATCTCATGAAATATGATGTTATCCTGATGATTCACATGACAGTCCATGATCCTCTCATAGTTTGACATTACCTTTGTACCCCTTCGTGCAGTGAAATGATAATCGATAGTTGATTTCTTAGCAACACTCCCACTTCATGCTGACTCTCCACTTAGTGATGATCTCTGTGATGAACAAATCATGAACTTAGGGGATGCTAGCATTTATTGCTAGGAGATATACTTCGATGGTGCAACTTCCTCTCATAGAGGAGAAGAACACTATCTACTATTTCAAGATAGGCAGGGGTAGGAATAATTTTCTTAACTCAAGACCGTGATGTGATGGGGTTCTCTTATCATCTGTCCAATTATTTCACCAATAATGAAGCTAAATATGAGGCTCTAATTGCCAGTCTGGTGTTAGCTGTTACTCTAAGTATCCAGAACATCAACATCTTGGGATTCTAGCAAATTATCGTAAATCACTAGGTCCTATAAGGTTGTAAAGCCCAAGCTCCATCACTACCACAAGTACACCATTAAGTTGTTGGGCGAAATCCAGAGGTTACTTTTTATAAGATTCCTCGAGGAGAGAATATCATAATGTATGCTTTAGCGAAGCTTGCCATGGAGTTGGCATGTATGGAGGATGAGTCCATATCAATAAATGTCCACAATTGACAAGTCTTATATCTTATTGATATTGAACTCATCAAAAAGTACTCTCTTGAAGGAGAGGTTGCCATTGCCAAGAAGGATGAGGAGTTAGATTGGAGGCAACCATTCATGGATTATCCAAATAAAGCAAACAACCTCAAGAGAAGTCTTAAGCCCATTAGATGAAAAAGAGAGCACTTTCCTACGCTCTTGTGGATGGTGTCTTATTTTGGCAATCTTTTGATCATATATGGTTACATTATTTAGAGAAACATGAAGCCCATAAGATCGTGACCGATGTACACTCATGATTATGTGGTGCCAACCAATCTGGTTCGAAGATGAAAGCCAAGATCAAGAGACTAGGATATTACTGTCTGTCGATGATCAAAGATTGCATGGATACGGCTAGGCGATTGCACTAATGTGAAATATACAGTGTGGTCATGTACCAACCACCCAACATTCTACATCCTACATTGGCCTCATGGGCATTCGAGTATTGAAGTACTAACATATGGGTCTAATTGATCCTCTTCTTCCAAGGGTCATTGGTTCATCTTAGTTCTTACTTTCCAAATGGTCAAGGAGATTTCACTTAGAGAGGTCACAACTTAGCATGTGCTTCAGATTTGGGAACCATATCATATATAGGTTCGGAGTGCCTTGACAAATTATATCTGATAATGGTACTGCATTCAAGAGCACCGAGATCAATAATTTTGACAGAGACACAACATAGATTGGAGATATTCTACCATCAATAACCTGAATGCAAACAGCTTAGCAAAATGCTCCAAAAAATGATCATCCAAATTCTAAAGAAGACACTCGACAAAAATAAGCGATAGTGGCATGATCAATTAGTTGAAGCATTATGGGCCTATCAGCATATATATAGAACTCTAACTCGTACTCTTTTCTCCTTAGTTAGAAGTCCAATTCTCATCACTAAGGATAGTTGTGAGTTGCAAGATCACAACAAAGCAAAATGCCAAATCGATTAGAAGGGCTCGAAGGTTTAGAGAAGAGATGCCTACGGGCATGCCAAAACCTTGAGTTGTACAAAGCTAAAAGGTTTCAAGCTCATAATAAGTTAGTCCATCCTAGAGCTTTTTAAGTAATAGTGCTTATTTTAGTTCTAAGGAGATCGATAATTGCCCATCGTAATATGGGAGGCAAGTTTGTACCCACTTGGGAAGGCCCTTTTGACATAGAGAAGGCCAACCAAGGAAAATCTTATCGCCTTATTAAAGGGGAGCACCCAATGCTTTAAATCAATGGGATCTACTTAAAGAAATATTATAAATTATGTTTGAAAATAATTATTTAAAAAAAAAAATTCTATTTTGAATTCAATCTCTTCCATATTGAAAGTATTTTTGTTTGGGAATCCGCAATGCTGTGTTTAGGGTAGGTGTAAAGAACCTGAGTAGCATCTTATCCTTCATCAACACAACATAAACACAAACTGTACATAAACATATAAAACAAACACATCTTTTATCTTAGGCTACTATGAGTTGAGATAATGCCTTAAGTGCCACTCACTCGAGCTCTAAGTCCGGCCGACGTGTTACCCTCGCTAGAGTGTCACCCGGGTCTTCTATTACTTTAGAGGATGTAAGTCGCTATACTTTCCTTCTTTACTTGGCCACTGCACACTGACGAGTGCCTTGTTAGTGTGGTAGGCTTTACGCTATGGCCGATAAGCTACTGCATGTTGGCTTTATTTAAGAGGATGTGAGTCTGCTACTCTTTCTTCTTAGATTAGCCTTCATGCACTGACTGGGTCAAGTATATTTGAGGTTTAGGATAAGTCTCTAGCTCCTTCCCTCCCAATTTCAAGTCCGAGTCTAGTTCTTCCTTAGGCTCCCGCTTATTAGTCTCTAGGTTTCATAGCATCTATCCCGCCACGAGACTATCCTAATGATTAGTTCCGCTTAGAAAGTTGTAAGCCAACATGTTTTTTTTTCTAGATTGATCATTGGACACTGACGGGCACCTTATGTTGGTTGGTTCTCACTATACTGACGAATACACCACTAATGCTGATGGATACACCTTAGGTTGGTTGGTTCTCGCACCCTAGGATACACCACTAATGATAGATGTAAGCCTGCTATGCTTTCTCCTTGAGTTGGCCACTATACACCTATAAGCTTTCTTTTTTAGGGCTCAAGATAATGCCCCTAGCATCATCTCCCCAGTGAGCACTATATTAGGATCACATCATTTAGGATCCAATTTAGACAGTACTCAGGTTACTGTCAAATTTGATAGCTCCCCTTTCCTAATAACCACCCCTATGGTTGGAGAATCCATCCTGTGGATGTGCATATTCTCCCTTGGTCCAGTAAATCTAAGATCAAGGCTACAATATCCCCTTCATAGTGTGGTCCCTTGCACACCAATAGGGTCCACGCATAAACAAAATATATATTCACTTATGGATTAGGAGGACACCCCTAGCGGTACCTTTTCCCAAGCAAGCATCTTATCTTTAGGACAGTGTCAGCAGAATCCCTATAGGATTCACCTGACTACTATTAAATTGATATAAGTACCTAGAAAAATTCACTTAGTAGTCACCCCTAAGTCAGGTTTGATTTATTGTGCTACCAACAGGTAACCCCAGTAGTTGTTCCCTACTTAGAAAATGTTAGTCTACTATGCCTTCTTCCTAGCACAGCCATTGCATAATGAAAGGAAACCCCTCAGGTTGGCTAGCTCTACCCCATGGCTAGTAGACTATCTTATTGGATATGTAAATCTAAGATAGGAAAAGTCTGATATAGCCCCTTCTTAATGGGTCCATTGCACACCAACATGGTCCATAAATTAAATATATCAAATTTGATCGAGCTCACATCCCTTGTGGATATGCCCTTTCCAAATCAAACTAAACCAAATAAAACATATCAAATCATATGAAATAAATTTAAAATTAATCCTGACTACTTTGAGTTGACATAAGTCCCCGTGACATTCACTCAAGAGTCACCATTGGTCGTTCAATTTACATCCAACAGTCACCCCAGCAGTTGGTCTTAGCTTTGAAAGAAGTAAGTCTTTTATGTCTTCTTCCTAGCACAGTTGTTGCACACAGAAAGGAAACCCCTTATGTTGCCTCAGTAGACTATCCCTTTGGATTTGAAAACCTAAGGTTGGTCAAGGTTGATATACTCCCCATCTCAGTGGGTCCATTGGACTCTACAGGTCCTTCATTAACAAATTAAATTAAACCCATTATGATTTTCCCTAGTGGAGTTAAATCACACCCTTCTCCCGTGGAGCCCCAAATCATATATAAACAAGTCAAGCAAACAATCAAATTGAAAACCAACCTCTAGTGGAGCCAAATTAAACCAACTCACCCAAGAAAAATCAAAGAAATCCAACCAAACTCTTATTCCTAGTGGATATAGCCCCAAACAAATATATGAAATCAAACTCAAATCCCAATTCCCAGCAGATAGCCCAAACTTTCTTCCCAAGTGGAAGGTTCATTTACCTGATCCCAATGTACTCGAGCCCACATCTCTAGTAGATATGCCTCCGCATTAATTAAAACAAAATAAATTAAAGTTTATTCTATCCTAATCCCCGATGGACTATAGATTCTTATCCCCAGCAAATCTTCTTTCCACAAGTCATATATTCAAATCAAATTTAAACCTAATCCCCAACAGATTTTCTTCTTGTATGCCCTTGATATAGACCCCTAATATATCGTATCCAATGCATGTGTGATCCCATAGCGGATCTCCCTCTAGATCCATGACATGGAATTCTCATTAAAACCTACTACTTCTCTTATGCACACCTTTAATACTTCAACCAAAAGCATAATAATGTATTCATTCAAATTACATCATCTTAACATTATAATCAATATTTCATGATTTGTGATGGTGTAAGCTCAAACTAACTATACAATATCATGCTAAACATATTATGAATTAATTAATAATTATATTATATTATAATATATGATGTTATATTATAATTTATTATAATATAATATAATGTCTAACATTTAAACCTCATTAGAATCACTTAAAAAGAACAAATAACAAAATTTTCTCAAAATATGAATACTATTCATTTTGGATGTAAAATTGTTTTTTTTTCTATTAGAAATGGTACAAAATAGCATAATTTTGGTGTTGCTTATTGGTGTGTTCCATGAATTTGGCCAAATTCTTCCATCTCAACCTTCAAATTAATATGTGAGTTTTGACCCAATGTATTATAACTAAAGTAAAACTTACTAAAATAAAATTTAGTAACACACTATCGCATTCATATATAAATATATGTGAAGTTATGTTGTTATGTACATTATATTTTAATATGCTTTCATATAATATATTATCTTACATTATACCTTAAAATAAATCACTTTAAGAAAAAAAATTACAAAATTTGGTTGAAAAATGAATATTTATTTTGGATGCAAAATTCCATTCTTTTGATTAAATGACACACCATAGCACACCCCAATGATGTTCCCTAAAGCTTACCTTAAATTTGGACAAATTCGATCATCTCAGCCTACTAATATATATTTTTATGAATTATACCAGTAAAAACTCTACTACATCATACTATAACCAACTAAAATATGCTAAATAATAAGTAGTAAAACACAATAGTATGCTATAATGCATGATGCTACACTATGTTATGGGATCCTATATTATAATACACTATAACATATTATATTATATTATATTGCATATCACATTAGAAGGGATTGCTTAAGAGAAAAAATTATAAAATTAGTCAAAACAATAAAAAAAAACTATATATTTTAGTCATTCACTTACATATTTTAAATTGAAATAATATATTATGATGCCATGCTCTACCTATTATGAATTTGACCAAATTCCACCATTTTTAAGTCTAAATCAATATTTTTATAAATAATTCTAGTGTAGGATTGACTACATGATTGTAAAATACTAAAAGAATTTAAATGTGGAGAACAAGATATTATGATATATGATGTTATACTTTGCTACAACATATAATATTTATTTTAAACACAAAATTTTACATTTTAGACTACAAGTGGCATAGAACACCTTCGGTACTACAACCTAATTCCCACTTCAAATTTAACAAATTTCATCATCTAATTTATTAATTCAATTTTTATTATTTATATTAATATAGACTATAGGGCACATACCATAATATACTAAAACATTTCAAAACATTTTATAACATCCAAAACACATCACTACATGCTCAAATATATGATGCTACATTATACTATAATATATGGTATTATAATATAATTTAGGGTTAGGGTTTATGGTATTTGAATCTCTAATAGTCAAGGGAAAGTCTCTTGAAGACATTTTTTTTTACCATAACTATAACTAGATTAGGTCATTCTTTAGATCTACTCACATCTATTAAAGGTTTAGTGTTAGGGTTTAGGGTTAGGTTAGGGTTTAGGATTTAGGGATAGTTTTGGGTTTAGAGTTTGGCATCTAGGGTTTAGGGTTTATGGTTATAGATTTTTGGGTTTAGGGTTTATTGTTTTAGGGTTTAGGGTTTAAAGTTTAGGGTTTAGGGATTAAGGTTTAGAGTTTAGGGGTTAAGGTTTAGGGTTGAGGATTTAAGGTTTAGGGTTTAGTGTTTAGGGTTTAGGTTTTTTATGGTTTAGGGTTTAGGGTTTAGGTTTCGGGTTTAAGTTTTAGTTTAGGTTTTAGGGTTTAGGGTTTAAAGTTTTTTTTAATAAAGAACAAATTCGGATTCAATATTTTTTCTTTTTGATTTAATCAACCAAGTAGCATGCTAAGTTTTCTAAGACACAAGCAAATACATAGATAAAAAATGAGCACCCATCGAGCAAATCAATAACCCTAGATAAGTAGAATCATCTCTACTATAAAGACATAGTTCCATAAGTAGTAGATCGGATCGACCATTGTTCAGTTTCTCCAATTCCCATTAGAATCACCCAGCCTCTCAAGCAATGGGGTCCACCATTATATCCCCGATCTCTCCCTCCACCACCACCATAATTATAATCTCTGCCGCGCATCTCACCTCAATAGCCACCACTGCTCTGGCCACCACCTCCATATCCATAAGCACCTCTAGATCCCCCAACACCACTATGATAATTACCACCTCTACCTTCACCTCCACTACTTGATATAGCCTGAGCCTAGTTAATAGTGATTCTTGCCATCAAGGTTATGCAAATTTTAGGGTTTAGGGTTAGTTAGGGTAGAGTGTTTAGGATTTAGGGTTGTAGGTTTTAGGATTTAGGGATTAGGGTTTAAGGTTTAGGGTTTTTTGGTTTTTGGGTTTAGGGTTTAGGGTTTAGGGTTTAAGTTTTTAAGGTTTAGAGATTAGGGATTAGGGTTTAGGGTTTAGGGTTTATAATTGTGGTTTGTAGTTTAGGGTTATTAGCTGTGTCAGGTTTAGGGTTGTTTTAGGTTTAGGGTTTAGGACATTTTTATTAAATTAAAAACCGATAAGTTTAGGTTTATTTAGTTTATTTTTTATTTATCTCACATTTATTTTATTTTTTCTTTTTATTTAAGTTTCTTTTTTTTATTTTAGGTTTATTTATTTTAGTTTAGGTTTTTTTATTTTAATTTATTTTTTAGATTTAGGTTTATTTTTAAGTTGAGTTTTATTTTTATTTAATTTTTTAGGTTTAGGTTTTATTTTATTTTTCTAGGTTCAGGAATAGGTTTTTATTTTATTCTTTTAGTTTTATGTTTTAGGTTTTTATTTTAGGATTATTTTTAGGTTTTAATTTTTATATTAGGTTTATGTTTATTTTTAGTTTATTTTAATTTATTTAGTTTAGGTTTAGGTTTATGTTTAGGATTAGTTCATTTTAAGTTTAGGTTTAGGTTTAATTTAATTTAATTTAGTTTATTAAAGTTTAGGTTTAGGATTATTTTATTTGTTTTATTTTATTTTTATTTTAGGTTTAGTTTTTTTTAGTTTGGGATTAGGTTTTATTTTTTTAGTTTAGTTTTAGTTTATGTTTTTATTTTATTATATTTTTTATTTTATTTCAGTTTAGGTTTTTTTATTTATTTTATTTTTAGGTTTTATTTAGTTTTGGTTTAAGTTTTTAGATTTTTAGTGTTTAGGGTTTATGCTTAGTTTAAGGTTTAGGGTTTCAATTTAGGGTTTAGGGTTTAGATTTTAGGTTTAAAGTTTAAAATTTTTTTAGCATAGAACAAATTCAGATTCAACATTTCTTTTTTTTATTTCATCTATCAAGTAGCACCCCAATTTTCTAAGACATAAGCAACGACATATATAAACAATTAGCACCCACAGAGTAAATAAAAAATTCTAGATATGTGGAACCATCTCTACTGTAAAGACATAATTCCATAACCAGCAAATCGAACCAACCGTTCTTCAATTTCTCCAGTTCTATCAGAACCACCCCCACCTCTCGAGTAGGGGATCCCCCATCATATCCCCGATCTCTCCCTCTGCCACCACCATAGCTGTAACCTCCATCACTCTTCCCACCTCCATAATCACCACTACTCCGACCACCACCTCCATATCCACCAGCACCTCCAGATCCCCCACCAGCACTGCACTAAGCATCACTTTCGCCTTCGCCTCAACTGCCAAATCTACACTGAGTAGAGTTGACGGTGATGTTCTTGCCATCAAGGTTCTGCCCATTCTTAGGGTTTAGGTTTTAGGGTTTAGGGTTTAGGGTTTTGGGTTTAGGGTTTTGGGCTTAGGATTTAGGATTTAGGGTTTTATTATTTAGGGTTTAGGGTTTAAGGTTGTAGATTTAGGGTTATAGGTTTAGGGTTAGTTTTATGGTTAAGGGTTTAGGGTTTAGGATTTAGGATTTAGGTTTTTTTTAAAAAATTAAGTAAACCCCCAGGTTTTGGTTTATTTAGTTTATTTTTTATTTATTTGAGTTTATTTTTTTATGTAGTTTAGTTTCTTTTTTAGGTTTTTTATTTTAGTTTATCTTTAGGTTTAGCTTTATTTTTTAGTAGAGTTTTATTTCTATTTTATTTTTTTAGGTTTATTTTATTTTTATTTTAGGTTTAGGTTTAGGTTTCAAATTTATTTTATTTTTTAGTTTTGTTTATATTTATTTTCTTTTTTTTTTAAGTTTTATTTTAGTTTAGTTTAGGTATATTTTAATCTAGTTTATTTTATTTAATTTAGGTTTAGGTTTAGGTTTAAGTTTAGTTTATTTTAGGTTTAGGTTTAAGTTTTATTTATTTTAGTTTAGTTTATTTTAGTTTAGGTTTAGTATTATTTATTTTATTTATTATTTATTTTAGGTTTAGGATTTTTTTTAGTTTAGGAATTCATTTTATTTATTTTAGGTTAATTTTTTAGGTTTAGGTTTTTATAAGTTTTATTTTATTTTATTTTAGGTTTATTTTATTTTATTTTGGTCTAGTTTTATTTTATTTAGGTTTTATTTTTTTAGTTTAGTTTAAGTTGTTATTTATTTTATTTTATTTTAGTTTTATTTATTTATTTTTTTTTAAGTTTAGGTTTAGGTTTTGGTTTGTGTTTAAGTTTTAGTTTATGTTTTATTTTATTTTGGTTTCAATTTTTTATTTAATTTATTTTTAGGTTTTATTTAAGTTAGGGTTTTAGCTTTGAGGAGTTTAGTTTTTAAGGTTTAGGTTAATTTTGGGTTGGGGTTTAAGGTTTAGGGTTTGGGTTTATGGTTTGGTTTAGGGTTTAGAGTTTAGTTTTTTAGTTTTTTAGTTTTGGGTTTAGTTTATGGTTTAAGGTTTTTTTTTATTTTAACAGAGAATAAATTTAGATTCAACATTTCTTCTTTTTGATATCATCAACCAAGTAGCACCCTAAGTTTTCTAAGACAATAGCAATGACATAAATCAAAAATGACCACCCATAGAGAAAATAAAAAACCCTAGATAATTAGAACCATCTCTGCTGTAAAGTTAGTTCCATAAGCAAAGATATCGAAATTCTTCAAGTTCTCCGCCCATAACCACCCCACCTCTTGAGTAGTGGCGTCCGCCATCATATTCCTGAACCTTCCATCCACCACCACCACGGCTATAACCTTTAACGCTCCTCCAGCCTTGACAACCACCAATGCTCCGGCCACCACCTCCATGTCGACCAGCACCTCCATATTCCCCACCATCCCTATGACAACTGTCGCCTATGCCTTCACCTCCATAGGCAGATCTAGATAGAGCCTAATTGATGATGATGTTCCTGCCATCATGTTTTTGTCCATTCTTAGAGTTTAGGGTTAGTTTAGGGTTTTGGGTTTTGGGTTAGTTTAGGATTAAGGGTTGAGAGTTTAGGGTTCTAAGTTTTAGGATTTAGGATTTAGGATTTGTGGTTGTGGTTTAGGTTAGATTTGTTTAGGTTTTAGGTTTGGGGGTTTAGGGATGTAGTTTTAGGGTTATAATTTTAGGGTTTATGGTTAGTTTTAGGGTTTAGAGTTTAGGGTTTAGGATTTAGGAATTAGGCATAGGTTTTTTTTAAAATCATGTAAACCATAGGTTTAGTGATTTAGTTTTTTTTATATATTTGAGTTTATTTTATTTTATACTTTTATTTAAATTTATTTTTTTATTTTTATTTAGTTTAATTTATTTATTTTAGGTTTATTTATTTTTAGTTTAGGTTTTTTATTTTAGTTTATCTTTTTAGGTTTCCTTTTATTGTGTTTTTTTTAATTTTATTTTTAGGTTTATGTTTTATTTTTTTTATTTTAGGTTTAGGTTTAGGTTCTTATTTTCATTTTAGGTTTTTTTGGTTTTATTTTAGTTTATTTTAGGTTTTGCTTTTTTAGTTTAGTTTTAGGTTTACTTTTTATTTATTTTATTTTTTTAGGTTAGGTTTAGGTTTCGATTTAGTTTATTTTAGGTTTAAGTTTATTTTATTTTATTTATTTTATTTTTATTCTGGTTTTATGTTTTTTTAGTTTAGTGTTTAGGTTCTATTTTTATTTTTTTTAGGTTTTATTTTTAGGTTTATTTTCTTAGGTTTAAGTTTTTATTTAGTTTTTATTTTATTTTAGGTTTATTTTATTCTTATTTTTTGTTTTATTTTTATTTTATTTAGATTTTGGTTTAGGTTTTTAGATTTTAAGAGTTTAGGGTTTAGAGTTTGGGGTTGTAGGTTTCAGGGTATAGGGTTAGGGTTTCTTTAACTTTTTATTTTTTTATTTTAAGGTTTAGGGTTTAGGGTTTAGGGTTCATTTTTTAGTTTATGGTTTAGGCTTTAAGGTTTCTTTTTTTTTATTTTAATAGGGAACAAATTTATATTCAACATTTCTTCTTTTTGACTTCATCAACCAAGTAACACACCAAGTTTTCTAAGACACAAATGACGACATAGTTCAAAAATGAGCATGCATAGGGAAAATCAAAAACCTTTGATAGCTAGAACTATCTTTACTGTAAAGATATAGTTCCATAAGAAGTATATCGGATTGACCATTCTTCAGTTTCACCAGTTCCCATCAGAACTACCCTTCTTCTCAACAAGCTAGATCCACCATCAAATCCCCAATCTCTCTCTCCGCCACCACCGCAGCCGTAACCTCCGTCTTTCCTCCCACCTCTATAAGCACCACTGCTCCGACCACCACCTCCATATCCACCAGCACCGCTAGATCCCCACCACCACTATAATCACCACTGGTTCTGCCTTCACCTCCACCGTGAGATCTAAAATGAGCATGGTTGATGGTGATGTTCATGTCATCATGGTTTTGCTTATAGTTCAAATCTAGGTCTAGTATTTCCTCAGGGATCCCTGCTTAGTAGTCACTTTAGGTCAGATAGCATCTGTCCCGCTGATGACTATCCCAACTATTAGTTCCACTTAGAAAGTTGTAAGCCAACATAATTTCTTTCCAAATTGATCATTGCACACCGATGGGCACTTTAGGTTGGTTGGTTCTAACTATGCTGATGGTACACCACTCATGCTGATGGATACACCTTAGGTTGGTTGGTTCTCACACCTTAGGATACACCACTCATGGTAAATGTAAGTTTCCTACACTTTATCCTTGAGTTGGCCACCGTACACTTATAAACTTTCTTTTTCAAGGCTCAGGATAACACCCTTAATAGCACCTCCCCTGCGGGCACTATATTTAGATCACATCTTTTGCGACCACATTTAGACACTACCTGGGTTATTATCGAAATGGATAGTTCCCCATTCCTAGTAACCACCCCTGTGGTTGGATAATTTGTTCTACGAATGTGCAGATTCTCCCTTGGTCTAGTAAATCTGAGATAAGTTAAGGTTGACATAGCCTCTTCTTAGTGTGGTCCCTTGCACACCAACAGGGTCTATGTGAAGATATAAACAAAATATATATTCACTTATGGATTAGGATGACACCCTTAGCGGTACCTTTTCCCAAGCAGGAATCCTATCTTTAGGGAAGTGTCAGCAAAACTCCCTTTAGGAATTGCCTGACTACTCTTAAGTTGATATAAGTCCCTAGCGGCATTCATTCAATAGTCGCCCCTAAGTCGGGGTTGATTTATTTTGATATGAACATGTCACCCTAGTGATTGTTCCCTGGTTTAGAAGATGTAAGTTTGCTACTCCTTCTTCCTTGCACAACCATTACACAACAAATGAAACCCTTTATGTTGGCTAGCTCTACCCCATAGCCAGAAGACTATCCCTTTGGATTTGTAAATCTGAGATAGGATAAGTCTAATATAGGCCCTTCTTAGTGGGTCCATCACACACCAACATGGTCCATAAATTAAATCTTCAAATTTGATTGAGCTCACATCCCCAAGATATGCCCTCAATTCAAAATCAAACTAAACCATACAAACCATATGAAATCACTTATATTTAATATAAAATTAATCCAGACTACTTTTGAGTTTACATAAGTCTCTATTGGTATTCATAAAGTAGTCGCCCTAGGTCAGATTCGATTTGTTGTTCATCCAATAGGTCACCCCAGTTGTTATTCCTCACTTTAGAAGATGTAAGCCTGCTTTGCCTTCTTCCTAGCATAACCATTGCACACTAAAAGGCAACCCATTAGGTTGCCTAGCTCTAGCCCAAAGTCGATAGACTATCCATTTGGATTTATAAACCTAAGTTAGGTCAAGGATGATATATCCCCTTCTTAGTGGGTTCATCACACACTGTTAGGATCAATGCATTAACTTAGGTTAAATTAAACTGAATCTGATTTTCCGCATTAGAGCCCCAAATCATATGTAAATAAGTCAAGCAAATAAATCAAATTCAAAACCAACCTCCCTAGTGGAGCCAAATTAAACCAACTCTCCTTATAGAATGTATATTAAGAAAATCCAACCAAAGTCTTATTCCCAGCAGTTACATCCCCAAACAAATCTATGAAATTAAACTCAAATCCAATCCCCAGCGGATAACCTGAACCTACTTCCCTAGTGGAAGGTTCATTTACCCGATCTCTAGTGGACTCGAGCCCATATCTCTAGTAGATATGCCTCCATGTAAATTAAAATAAAACAAATTAAAGTCGATTCGATCTTAATCCTTAGTGGATTATATATTCTTATCCTCAATGGATCTTCTTTCCATAAATCATAATCAAATAAAATTCAAACCTTATCCCTAGTAGATTTTCTTCTTCTATGCCCTCAACATAGACCCCTCACGTGTCATGTACATTGTACAGTGATCCCTAGCGGATCTCCCTCCATGTCCTTGACATGGAATTCTCATCAAATCTTATTTCTTTTCTTATGCATACCTTTAATACTTCAACCAAAAGCCTAATAATGTATTCATTCAAATTACATCATCTTAACATTGTAATCAACATTTTAAGATTTATGATGGTGTAAGCTCAAACTAACTATACAATATCATGCTAAACATATTATACTGTGAATTAACACACTATATTATATTATAATATATGATGTATATTATAATTTGTTATAATATAATATATTGTCTAACATTACACCACATTAGAATCACCTAAAGAAACAAATAAAACAAATTCTCAAAATATGAATAATGTTTATTTTGGATGTAAAATTGTTATTTTTCTAATAGAAATGGTACAAAATAGCATAATTTTAGTGTTGCTTCTTGGTGTGAGCCATGAATTTGGCCAAATTCTTCCATGTCAACCTTTAAATTAACATTTTTGTGAGTTTTGACCCAATGTATTATAACAAAAGTAAAATATACTAAAATGTACAATAACATTTAGTAACACACCACCACATTCATATATATGTGAAGTTATATTGTTATGTACATTATATTTTAATATGCTTTCATATAATATAATATCTTACATTACACCTTAAAATGAATCACTTTAAGCAAAATATTTATAAAATTTGGTTGAAATATGAACATTAATTTTGGATGCAAAATTTCATTCTTTTGATTAAATGACACACCATAGCACACCCCCAATAATGTTCCCTAAAGCTTACCTTAAAGGCCAAAACCCATCATCTGAACCTATAAATTAGAATTGTACGAGTACAAACTCTACTACATCATACTATAACAAACTAAAATATGTTAAACAATAAGTAGTAATACACAGTAGTATGCCATAATGCATGATGTTACACTATGTTATGGCATCATATATTATAATACACTATAACATATTATATTTTCTTTAGCTACCATAACTATGTTAGGATTAGGTCATTCTTTACATATACTCCTAATGACATCTATATTCAAGGTTTAAGGTTTAGGGTTTGGGGTTGGGGTTTATGGCTTAGTGTTTAGGGTTAATTTTGGGATTAAGGTTTAAGGTTTAGCATTTAGGGTTTATAGTTTAGGGTTTAGGGTTGTAGGTTTTAGGATTTTGGGTTTATGGTTTTAGGGTTCAAGGTCTAGGGTCTAGGGTTTTAAGGTTTAGGGTTTAGGGTGTAGGGTTTACGATTTAGACTTTAGGGTCAAGGCAAAGTGTTTAGGGTTTTTAGGATTTCGTTTAGGGTTTTAGGTTTTGTTTTAGGTTTGGGGTTTAATTTTTAGTTTAGTTTGGGTTTAGGTTTTTTTTTTAATAGAGAACAAAATCATATTCAACATTTCTTCTTTTGATTTCATCAACCAAGTAGCACCCCAAGTTTCTTAAAGTAGAAGTGACGATGTAGATAAAACATGAGCACCCATAGAGCAAATAAAACCCTAGATAAGTAGAACCATCTCAACTATAAAGACATAGTTCTATAAGTAGCAGATCAGATCACCCGTTCTTCATTTTCTCCAGTTCCCATCAGAACCACCCTCACCTCTCTAGTAGTGGGATCCGCCATCATATCACTGATCTCTCCCTTCGCCACCATGATAGTTGTAACCTCTGTCGCTCCTCCTGCCTCCATAAACACCACTACTCCAATCATCACCTCCATATCCACTAGCACCTACATATCCCCCACCACCATTATAATAACCACAACCTCTACCTTACCTCCTCACCGGATCTAGACTAAGCCTGGATATGGTGACGCCATCAAGGTTCCGCCACCCTAAGGGTTTAGAGTTTAGGATTAGTTTAGGTTAGTTTAGGGTTTAGCATTTAGGATTTTAAGGGTTTAGGGTTATGGGATTTAATGTTTTAGGGTTTAGGATTAGGGTTTAGTGGTTTGGTTTGGGTTTAGGGTTGTAGGTTCATGGTTTAGGGTTTAAAGTTTAGGATTTAGGTTTTAGTGTATTTTTTAAATTAAGTAAACTGGTAGGTTCACATATATTTAGTTTATTTTTTATTTATTTGAGTTTATTTTATTTTATTTTTATTTAGATTTTATTATTTTATATTTAGTTTATTTATTTTTTTATTATTTAAGTTTTATTTTAGTTTATTTTTAGGTTAAGATTTTTTTAGTTGACATTTTATTTTATTTAGGTTTAGGATTTAGATTTATATTTTTTTTTGAAGGTTTAGGTTTTAGGTTATTATTTATTTAGGTTTTTTTTAGTTTTAGATTTAGGTTTAATTTTAATTTTATTTTTCTTTAGTTCTGTTTATTTTTTTTAGTTTATTTTAGGTTTAGTTTAGGTTTTATTTATTTTAGTTTAGTTTATTTTAGTTTAGATTTTGGTTTATTTTTATTTTTATTTTAGGTTTAGTTTTTTTTAAGATTAGGGTTTAGGTTTTATTTATTATTTATTTTAGGTTTTATTTTTAGGTTTACTTTTATCTAGGTTTTCATTTAGTTTTATTTTATTTTATTTTAGGCTTATTTATTTTATTTTACATTTAGTTTTATTTTATCAAGGATTTTATTCTTTTATTTTTTATTTTCTTTTTAGTTTAATTAGGTTTTTCATTTTATTTTATTTTTATTTTTATTTTATTTTAGTTTTAAGTTTAGGTTTATTTTATTTTATTTATGCTTCATTTTACATATTTTATTTTATTTTATTTAGTTTGATTTGGTTTAGAGTTAGGGTAGAATTTTAGGGTTTAGGGTTTAGGGTAGTGTATGCTTTAGGGTTTAGGTTGTCCAGTTAAAGGTTTAGGGTTTATGGTTTTAAGCCATGGTTTCAGGTCCAGCCAGTGGGTCAGTTTTAGGTTATGGGTTTAGGGTTTAGGATTTAGGGTTAGTTTAGGGTTTTGTTTTATTATTTGGTTTAGAGTTTTAGGGTTTGGGTAAAGTCAGGTTTAGGGCTCAGGCCTGCCTAGGATTTGATCAGTTTTGGGTTTAGCGTTTTTTTAAGAAAGTAAAGACAGGATAGGTTTATTTAGTTTATTTTTATTTATTTAAGTTTATTTTATTTTTTTATTTTATTTAGGTTTCTTTTTTATTTTAAGTTAGTTTGGCTTATTTATTTTAGGTTTATTTATTTTAGTTTAGGTTTTTTATTTTAGTTTACTTTATTGGTTTAGGTTTAGGTTTAAGTTTAATTTTTAATTTAGTTTTATTTTTATTTAATATTTTAGGTTTATGTTTTATTTTTTTATTTTTAGGTATAGGTTTAGGTTTTTATTTTATTTTTTTTAGGTTTTAGATTTTGTTTATTTTAGGATTTTAGTTTTTTTTTTTTTAGTTTAGTAGTTTATTTTATTTTATTTTATTTATATTTTGGTTTAGGTTTTGATTTAGTTTATTTTTTAGGTTTTATTTCATTTATTTTAGTTTAGTTTATTTTAGTTTGGGTTTTGGTTTATTTTGTTTTACTAGGTTTAGGTTTTTTTTAAGTTTAAGTTTTCTTTATTTATATTTTATTTAGGTTTAGTTTTTAGGTTTAGGTTTTTATTTAAGTTTATATTATTTAATTTTAGGTTTAGTTTTTATTTTATTTAGGTTTTTTATTTTTTAGTTTAGTTTAGGTTTTTATTTATTTTATTTTAGTTTAAATTTTATTTTTTTGTTTTATTTTTAGGTTTAGGTTTAGTTTAGTTAGGTTTAGGTTTTGTTTAGGTTTTTATTTTATTTTTCTTTTTTATTTTATTTTGGTTTAGGTGTTTTATGAATTTTAATTTTAGGTTTTATTTAGTTTATGTTTAGGTTTTTAACTTTTTAAGGTTTAGGATTTTGTGTTAGATGAGGGTTTTTGGTTTTGGGTTTAGGTTTTAGGTTTTAGGGTTTAGGTTTTAGGCTCAGAGTTCAGGTTTTAATTTAGGGTTTATGGCTTTTGGTCATTTTTTAACAGAGAATAAATTTAGATTGAACATTTCTTCTTTTTGATTTCATCAACCAAGTAACAAACCAAGGTTTCTGAAAAATAAGTGAAGACATAGATAAAAAATGAACACATATAGAGCAAATCAAAAGTCGTAGATAACTTGAACTATCTCTACTGTAAAGACCCAGTTCCATAAGCAGCTAATCGGATTGGCCATTCTTCAATTTCTCTAGTTCCCATCAAAACCACCCCAGCTTCTCGATTAGTGGGATCGACCATCATATACCCAATCTCTCCCTCCCCCACCACCATAGTTGTTACCTCCGACGCTCCTCCCACCTCTATTGCTACCATTGCTCCAACCACCACCTCCATATCCACCAGCACCTCTTGATCCCCCACAACCACTACAATAACCACCGCCTCTGCCTTTGCCTCCACCGCCAAATCTAGACTGAGCCTAGTTGACAGTGATGTTCTTGCCATCAAGATTCTACACATTATTACAGTTTAGGTTTATTAGGTTTTTGGGTTTAGGTTTATTTTTTAATTTATTTAGTTACTTTAGGTTTAGATTTAGTGTTTTTTAGGCAGGGTTGTTTAGGGTTTAGGTTCAGGAGTAATTGTGTGTAGGGTTTGGGTGGCATTTGGGTTTTAGGGTTTAGGGTTGGGATCAGGGTTTTATTTTTATTTTAGGGCATACCATTTAGGATTTAGGTTTAGGTTTAGAAATTAGGTTTATGGTTATGGTTTAAGGTTGTGTTTAGTGTTTAGTGTCAGTTGGGGTTTGTGGAGGTTTAGGATTTAGGTTCTTGATTTGGGTTAGAGTTTTTTTTTTTAATTCAAATCAATAGGTTTAAGTTTATTTAGTTTTATTTATTTATTTTAGTTTATTTTATATTTATTTTATATTTTTATTTTTTTATTTATTTTAGTTTATTTACATTTGGTTTATTTATTTTAGTTTTGGTTTCTTATTTTAGATTATTTTTAGGTTTAGGTTTATTTTTTAGTTGAGTTTTATTTTTATTTAATTTTTTAGGATTAAGTTTTATTTTTTATTTATAAGTTTAGGTTTAGATTTTTATTTTATTTTATATAGGTTTTGTTTTAGATTTTTATTTTAGGTTAATTCTTAGGTTTTACTTTTTAGTTTAGGTTTAGGTTTATTTTATTTTATTTTATTATTAGTTTGCTTAGGTTTAGTTTTAATTAGTTTAGGTTTAGGTTATATTTATTTTAGTTTAGTGTATTTTAGTTTAGGTTGAGGTTTATTTTATTTTATTTCATTTTATGTTTATTTTATTTTATTTTAAGATTAGTTTTATTTTATTTAGGTTTTATTTTAGGTTTATTTTATTTTTAGTTTATTTAGTTTTATTTATTTTGTCATGAGATATGACTTTTATTTTATTTTAGGTTTAGGTTTAGGAATTAGGTTTTAGGTTTAGTTTAGGTTTTATTTTATTTTATTTTTTTATTTTATTTAGGTTTAGGTATTTTATATTTTTTTTTTTTATTTAGTTTAGTTTATAATTTACATTTTAGTTTTAGGTTGTTTAGGGTTTTAGTTAGTGTTGGAGATTTTAGGGTTTGTGGTTTAGGGTTTAGGGTCAGTATGCCTAGGGTTTTAGGTTTAGGGTGGTTTTTTATATTTTAAAAAATTAAGTATACTGGTTTAGGTTTATTTATATTTAGTTAATTTTTATTTTAGTTTATTTTATTTTTTTTTTATCTTTATCCAAGTTTTTATTTTTTATTTTAGTTTATTTTATGTTTATTTATTTAGTTGTTTTAGGTTTATTTACTATTTAGTTTAGTTTTATTTTACTCTTTTAGGTTTAGGAATTATTTTTATTAGGTTTAGGTTTAGGTTTTATTTTTATTTTTGGTATTTAAGTTTATTTTTATTTATTTTAGTATTATTTTAGAGGCAGCATTTTTTTTAGCTTATTATATTGATAGAGGTTTATAGGTTTAGTATTTTGGCCTAGGTTTAGGTTTATTGGTTTAGTTTAGTTTATTTTGGGTTTATTTATTTTAGTCTTTATATTAGTTTAGGTTCATTTATTTTATTTTATTAGGTTTTTTTTTTAATTTAGGGCATATGTTTTATTTTTTTTAAGTTTATTTTTAGGTTTAAATGTTTATTTAGTTTTTTATAATCTTTGTTATTTTATTTTTATTTAGGTTTAGTTTTATTTAATTTAGGTTATTTATTTTATTTATTTAGTTATTTTATTTATCATTTTATTTTATTTTATTTTAGGTTTAGATTTAGGTTTTATTTATTTTTTATTTTATTTTTCTTTTCATTTTATCTTGGTAGGTTTCTATTTATTTTTGTAAGTTTCTTTTGGTAGGTTTAGGGTCTTTTAGATTTGGGAGGATCAGTAGGCCTGTGGCTCATGGCTAGGGCTCAGCCTGGTTTAGGATCTTTAGTGCCTTATTTGGGGTGGGGTCACTGAGCCAGGGAGAGCCTTGGCTTTAAGGCTCAGGGCTCAGTTTTTGACTGGTTAGCTAGTTTAGGTTTAGTATGATCAGGGTTTGATTTAGGTTTTAGTGTCAGGTCAGTGGCTCAGGTCAGTTTATAGTTTAGGTTTGTATTTTAGTTTGTGGCTCAGTTTTTAAGGGCCTAGGTTTAGGATCTGGGGTTGAGGGTTTTAGGGTTTTTTCTTTTAAAAAAATTAAGTAAACAGTAGTTTTGGTTTCCTAGTTTATCTTTTCATTACTTTATTTTAGAGTTTTATTTTTTTTAGGTATTTTTTATTTTTTAAAGTTCATTTTATTTATTTTAATTTAATTTTAGTTTTTTAGGTTTAGGTTTATCTATTTTTTTAATTTAATTTTTTTATTTTATTTTGGTTTAGGTTTTATTTTTTTATTTTTTTATTTTAAGTTTAGGTTTTTAATTTATTTTCTTAGGTTTAGGTTTTAGGCTTTTATTTTAGGTTTAGGTTTATTTTTAGTTTAATTTATTTTATTTAGTTTAGGGTTTAGGTTTAGTTTATTTTAAGTTTAGTTTAGGTTTTATTTATTTTAGTTTATTTTATTTTAGGTTTAGGTTTTTTTTTATTTTAAGGTTTTGGATTTATTTTTATTCATTTTAGGTATTATTTTAGGTTTCATTTTAAGTTTATGTTTTATTTAGTTTTTATTTTATTTTATTTTAGGTTTATTTTATTTTTATTTTTCGTTTAGTTTCTATTTTATTTAGGTTTCTTTAATTTTAAGATAATTTTAGCTTTAGGTTTTATTTATTTTATTTTATATTAGTTTTATTTTTTTATTTTAGGTTTATGTTTAGGTTTTATTTTATTTATTTTATTTTATTTAGGTTTATTTATTTATATATTTTGATTTTATTTAGTTTAGGTTACATGTTTATGGTTGGAGGGATTTGGGAAGGTTTAGGGTTTATATAAGTTGGTATGTAGGTTTTAGGGTTTAGGGTTTAGGATTTAGGGTTTTTGGTTTAGGGTTTAAAGTTTATGGTTTAGGGTTTAGTGTTTAGGGTTTAGGATTTAGGGCTATAGATTTAGGGTTTAGGGTTTATGGTTTAGGGTTAATTTTAGGGTTTAGGGTTTGGGGGTTTAGGTTAAGGGTTAAGGGTTTAGGTTTGGGGTTCAGGTTCTAGTTTAGAGTTTAGGGTTTTTGTTTTTTTAACAAAAAAATTTCAAATTGAACATTTCTTCTTTTTGATTTCATTAACCAAGTAACACGCCAAGTTTTCTAAGAAATAAATGACAACATAGATAAAAATTGAGCATGCATAAAGCAAATCAGAAATCCTAGATAACTATAACAGTCTCTACACTAAAGACCCCCATGTGATGATCGATCTATTCATTCTTCGCTTAGTTCCAATCGAACTACCCTCTCGATTACTAGGATCGACCAACATATCCCCAATCTCTCCCTTCACCACCACCACCACAGTTGTAACCTCTGTTGCTTCTCCCACCTCAATAACCACCACTACTCTGACCACAACATCCATATCCACCAGCACCTCCATATCCCCCACCCCAACTACGGTAACAACCACCTTCGACTTCGCCTCCACCGCCAGATCTAGATTGAGCCTGGTTGATGGTGATGTTCTTGCCATCAAGGTTCTGCCCATTCTTAGGGTTTAGGTTTATTAAGTTTTAGGGTTTAGGTTTTTTTTATTTTTTTAGTTACTTTAAGTTTAGGTTTAGGGTTTATGGTTAGGGTTTAGGGCTTAGGCTTTAAGGTTTAGGGTTTAGGGTTTTAGGGTTTATGCTTTTAGGTTTTAGGGTTTATGGTTAGGGTTTAGGGTTTAGGGTTTAGGGACTTAGAGTTTAGGATTTGGTGTTTAAGGTTTTTTTAAATTAAGTAAACCAATAGGTTTATGATTACTTAGTATATTTAGTTTATTTTTTTATTTAGGTTTTTTTTATTTTTATTTAGTTTAGTTTATTTATTCTAGGTTTATTTTTTTTAGTTTAGGTTATTTATTATAGTTTATTTTTTAGGTATAGGTTTAGGTGTAGGTTTATTTTTTAGTGTAGTTCATTTTATTTGATTTTAAGGTTTAGGTTTTATATTTTATTTTCTAGGTTAAGGTTTTATTTTATTTCTTTTTAGGTTTTAGGTTTTTATTTTATGTTTTATTTTTAAGTTTAGGTTTAGGTTTATTTATAGTTTATTTTATTTTATTTAGTTTAAGTTTAGTTTATTTTAGGCTTAGGTTTTGGTTTATTTATTTTAGTTTAGGTTCAAGTTTATTTATTTATTTACTATTTATTTATTTTTAGTTTAGGTTTTTTAATTTTAGGATTTAGGATTCATTTTTTATTTATTTTAAGTTTTATTTTAGGTTTATTTTAAATTTAGGTTTTATTTAGTTTTTATTTTATTTTTATTTTAGGTTTTTTTCATTTTTTTATTTTTAGTTTTAATTTTATTTAGGTTTTTTATTCTAAGGTTTATTTTATTTTTTAGTTTAGTCTAGGTTTTTATTTATTTTATTTTAGTTTATTTTTATTTTTTATATTATTTTATTTTTAGGTTTAGCATTTAATTAGTTTAGTTTAGTTATTGTGATTACTTTTTGTTTTATTATGTTTATTTGTTAGTTATTAGTTTATTTAGGGTTTATGTTATTAGTTTAGTTTATTAATATTATTATTGCTTTAATTATTTGTTTTGGTTTTGGGTTTATTTGGTTCTAGGTTATGTATTTTTTTGGATTTATTAGGGTTATTATGGTTTAATGTTTTTAGTTTAGTTTTGGTTTTTGGTTTTATTTAGTTTTAGTTTAGTTGGGGTTTATTAGTTTTAGTTAGGTTTTCAGTTTAGTTATTATTTAATTATTAGTTTAGGATTTATTTTTAGTTTGGGCTTTATTAGTTCTTTGTTTATTAGTTATTATTAGTTTAGTTAGTTTTTATTAGTTTTTTTTGGGATCTCTATTTTAGTTTAGTTTATTAGTTTTGCATTTTTTAGTTTTTTTTTTTTTAGTTATTATTGGGTTTTATTGGTTTGGTTTTATTCGTTTAGGGTTTAGTTTTATTATTTATTAGGTTATTATTATTATTATTATTATTATTATTATTATTATTATTATTATGATTAATTTTAGTTAATTTTTATTTGTTTATTATTAATATTATTAATATTATTATTACTATTATTTTATTAGTTTTAGTTTTTAGATTTATTATTAGTTTTATTATTATTTATTTAGTAATTTTTGTGAGTTTTAATTAATTTTTATTATTAGTTATTAATTAATTATTAGTTTTATTATTTATTAGTTTATTATTATCATTATTATATTATTATTATTATTATTATTATTATTATTATTATTATTATTATTATTATTAGTTTTAGTTAGTTTTTTTGTTAGTTATTATTATTATTATTATTATTATTATTTTATCTGTTAGTTTTGTTTATTTATTAAGGTTTTATGGTTTTAGTTAATTTAATTAGTTTTCATTATTATTATTATTTTAGATATTTTTATTAGATTTAGTTTTTATGTTTATTATTTATTTTATTATTATTTATTTAGTTACTTTTATGAGTTTTAGTTAGGTTTTATTATTATTTATTAGTTAATTATTAGTTTTATTATAATTATTAGTTTAGTTTTGTTTTATTAGGTTTGGGGTTTAAGGTTAGCTTAGGGTCCAGGATTAGATTTAGTTTAGGGTTTAAAGCTGTGGTTTAGGGTTTAAGGTTAGTTTAGGATTTAAGGTTTAGGGTTTTAGGGATTAGGTTTAGGGTATAGGGTTAGTTTTATGAATTAGGGTTTAGGATTTAATGTTTAGGATTTACGGTTTAGGGTTTAGAGTTTAGGGTTTTTTTTTACATTAAGTAAACCGGTAGGTTTAAGTTAACATAGTTTATTTAGTTTATTTTTTATTTTTATTTAGGTTTATTTTTTAATTTTATTTAGTTTTGTTTATTTATTTTATGTTTACTTATTTTAATTTAATATTTTTATTTTAGTATATTTTTTAGGTTTAGGTTTAGGTTTATGTTTATTTTGTTAGTTTAGGTTTATTTTTAATTTATTATTAGGTTTAATTCTTTATTATTAGGTTTAGGGTTTAAGTTTTATTTAAGTTTAGGTTTTATTTTACTTTTAGGTTTTAGCCGGTTTATTTATTGGTTTAATTTTTCAGTTCAGGTTTAAGTTTATTTTTAGTTTATTTTATTTTATTTAGTTTAGGGTTTAGGTTTAGTTTATTTTAGGTTTAGGTTTAGGTTTTATTTATTTTAGTTTAGTTTATTTTAGTTTTGGTTTAGATTTATTTTCTTTTGATTATTTTAGGTTTAGGTTTGTTGGAGTTTAGGTTTTTTTAGGTTTTATTTTTACGTTTATTTTTAGGTTTAGGTTTTATTTAGTTTTATTTTATTTTATTTTATTTTATTTTACGTTTATGCTTGATTTTATTATTTTTTTTATTTAGATTTAATTTCTTTTTTAGTTTAGTTTAGGTTTGATTTATTTTATTTTTGTTTAGTTTTTAGTTTTTTTTTAGCTTTATGTTTACATTTAGGTTTAGGTTTTTATTTAGGTTTTCAGTTTATTTTATTTTATTTAGGTTTAGCTTTTCTTATTAATTTTATTTTTAGGTTTTATTTAGTTTAGGTTTAGGTTTTTAACTTTTTAGGTTATTATGTTTTTAGGGTTTAGGGCATAAGGTAGTTTAGGGTTTTGTTTTAGGTTTGGGTAGGGTTAGGGTTTTAGGGTTTAGGCTCAGGGTTTTAGGGTTTAGTGTGAGGGTTATTATTATTTTCTTTAATTAAGAAAACTAGTAGGTTTATGTTTTTATAGTTTATTTTTTATTTATTTTAGTTTATTTTAATTTTAAATTTATTTAAGTTTGATTTTATTTTTATTAGTTTAGTTTATTAAATATAAGTTTAATTATTTTAGTTTATGTTTTTAATTTTAGTTTATTTTAGGTTGGGATAAGGTTTATTTTTTTAGTTTAGTTTTATTTTATTGTGTTCGTTTATGTTTTATTTTTATTTTAGGTTAATGTTTAGATTTTTCATTTTTTTAGGTTTAAGTTTAGCTTTTTTATTTTAGGTTTATTTTAAGGTTTATTTTTTTAGTTTAGGTTTAGGTTTATTTTAGGTTTTATTTTTAGTTTAAGTTTAGGTTTATTTTAGTTTCTTCATTTTATTTAGTTTAGGGTTTAGGTTTAGTTTATTTTAGGTTTAGATTTAAGTTTTATTTATTTAGTTTTAGTTCATTTTGTTTAGGTTTAGGTTTATTATGTTATTTTATTTAGTTATTATTTTAGTTTTTTTTTTTTATTTATTTTAGGTTTCATTTTATGTTTATTTTTAGGTTTAGATTTTTATTTTTTTACTTAAATTTATTTTATGTTTATTTTATTTTTACTTTACGCTTAGCTTATTTTTAGGTTTATTTTCTTTTTTTAGATTATTTTAGGTATTAATTTAATTTATTTTAGTTTAGTTTTATTTTATATTTTTTTATTTTTAGGATTAGGTTTATGTTTAGGTTTAGGTTTTAGTTTATGTTTTTATTTAATTTTATTTTTTTTAGGTTGAGGTTTTCTTTATTAATTTTATTTTATGTTTTATTTAATTTAGGTTAGGTTTTACTTTTAGTTTTAGGGTTTTAGGGTTTGAGGTTTGGTGTTTATGATTTAGGGTTTAGGGTTTATGGTCAGGTTTTAGGGTTTATAGGTTTAAGTTTAGGGTTTTAAGGTTTAGGGTTTAGGTAAGTAGGGTTTAGAGTTTAGGGTTTCAGGATTTAGGGTTAGAGTTTTTTTTAATTAAGCAAATTGGTAGGTATTTGTTTATTTAGTTTATTGTTTAATTATTTTATTTTATTTTATTTTAATTTTTAATTAGGTTTATTTTTTTATTTATTTTATTTAGTTTATTTATTTTAGGTTCATTTATTTTAGCTTAATTTTTTATTTTTGTTTATTTTTTATGCTTGGGATTAGGTTTAGGTTAATTTTTTAGTTTAGTTTTTTTATTTTTTATTATTTAGGTTTAGGTTTTATTTTTTATTTGTAGGTTAATCTTTATGGTTTTATTTTATTTTTTTAGGTTTAGGTTTTAGGTTTTTATTTTAGATTTATTTTTTGGTTTTATTTTTTAGTTTAGATTTAGGTTTAGATTTTATTTATTTTGTTTTAGATTATTTTAGCTTAGGTTTAGGTTTATTTTATTTTGTTTATTTTGGGTTTATGTATTTTTATTAATTTAAGGTTTTTCTTTTATTTTTTATTTATTTTTACATTTTATTTTTAGGTTTATATTTTATGTTTAGGTTTTTATTTTAGGTTGAGGTCTTATTTAGTTTTAATTTAGATTTTATTTTAGATTTATTTTATTTTATTTAGTTTTAATCCATTTAGGTTTTACTTTAGGTTTATTTAATTTTAGTTTAGTTTAGGTTTTAGTTATTTCACTGTAGTTCTTTTTGGTTTAGCTCAGTTAGGTTTAGTTAGTTTAGTTTTATTTAGGATCTGGTTTTATTTTATTTAGGCCTTATTTAGTTTAGGTTTAGATTTTTAGGTTTTAGTGTAGATCAAGTTAGGCCCAAGATTTAGGATGTTTAGGGTGATAGGGTTTAGGTGTGATTTAGTGTCAGGGTTTTTTGTCTTTAGGGTGGGAGTTAGCCCAAGATTGGTTAGGATATTGGGATGGAGGTCATGGTTTGGTCAGTTTATGATCATGGTAGTTAGATTTAGCCCAGTAGGTTTAGTGTTTATTCAGTTTATGGTATACCCAGTTAGTTTTAGGTATGGCACAGATAGGTTTAGCATTTTTTTAAAATTAAGCAAACCCCAGGTCAGTTTATTTAGCCTAATTTATTTTACTTTAATTTTTATTTTGTTTTAGTTTTATCTTTAGGTTTATATATTTTATTTTGTGGTTTATTTTTTAGTGAGTTTTGTTTTTATTTTATTTTTATGTCAAGTTTTAGGTTTGGCCTAGTTTTAGTGGTTGGGCCTAGTATTTTAGGGTTTTGGGTTTTTAGGGTTTATACTTACAGGGTTTAGTGTTTAGTATTTAGTGGATCCAGCTTTAGGCAGGGTTTTTTTGAGAGGGCCTAAGGTTTAGGGTCCCAGGTTGGGTCATGGTTTAGTGTAGTAGGTTGGGTCAGTGTAGGATTTGGGGCTTTTATGTATGTTTAGGGTTGTAGTCCAGGGTTTTTTTGGTTTAGAGGATCAGGTTTCAGTGGTTTAGGGCCCAGTATAAGATTTAGGTTTAGTTTAAAACAAAAAAAGCAAAATGGTAGGTTTAGGTTTATTTAGTTTATTTAGTTGATTTATTTATGTCACATCATTTATTTTATTTAGGTTTATTTAGGTTTTTAATTTTTAGTTTAGTTTAGGTTTTATTTTTGTTTTATTTTGTTTTATTTTATTATATTTTAAAGTTTAGGTTTAGGCTTAAGTTTTAGTTTAGGTTTATATTTTGTTTATTTTAAGCTTTGATTTTTTATTTATTTTATTTTGCATTATTTAGTTTTGGTTTAGGTTTTAGGGTAGGGTTTAAGGTTTGGGGTTTGTAGATTTGTAGGGTTTAGGGTTTAGGGTTTAGGGTCTAGGGTTGTAGGTTATAGGTTTAGGGTTTAAGGTTAGTTTTAGGGTTTAGGGCCAGAGTTTTTTTTATAATTTTTTTTATTTTCTTAATTTTTTGATTTTTTAAAAAATAAGTAATGTAGTAGGTTAAGGTTTATTTAGTTTATTTTTTTTATATTTTGATTTAGCTTTATTTGTATTTTTATTTAGTTTAGTTTATTTCTTTTAGGTTTATTTATTTTAGTTTAGGTTTTTTAATGTACTTTATTTTATTTTTTAGGTCTAGGTTTTATTTTTTATTTTAGGTCTAGGTTGAGGTTTTTAATACGTTTTTGTATGTTTAGGTTTTAGGTTTTTATTTTAGGGTTATTTTATGTTTTATTTTTTAGTTTAGGTTTAGATTTATTTTTGTTAATTTTATTTTATGTAGTTTAGGTTTAGGTTTTAGTTTTATTTATTTTAGTTTTAGGTTCAGGTTTTATATATATTTTAGTTTAGTTTATTTTAATTTAGGTTTAGGTTTATTTTATTTTTATTTTAGGTTTAGTTTTTTGTAGTTTAGGGTTAAGGTTTTATTATTTATTTATTTTTAGGTATTTATTTAGTTTTTTTATTTTCTTTTATTTTAGGTTTATTTTACTTTTAGTTTAGGTATAGTTTTTATTTTATTTAGGTTTTTTATTTTTTAGTTTAGTTTAGGTTTTTATTAATTTTATTTTAGTTTAATTTTTATTTTTTATTTTATTTTTTTTTAGGTTTAGGTTTAGGTTTAGGTTTAGTTTTAGGTTTTAGTTTCTATTTTTATTTTTATTTTTATTTTATTTTATGTTGGTTTAGCATTTTTTTATTTTTTATTTATTTTTAGTTTTTATTTAGTTAAGGGTTTGGCTTTAAGCATTTTATGGTTTTGTGTTTTTGATTTAGCATTTAGGGTTAGTTTAGGATTTATGATTTGGGGTTTAAGGTTTCGAGTTTAGGGTTTTTAAGGTTTAGGGTTTAGGGTTTAGGGTTTTTAGGGTTTAGGGTTTAGGGTTTAGGGTTAAGTTTTAGGTTTAGGGTTCATATTTTAGTTTAGGGTTTAGATTTTTTGGTTTTTTTTCCTTTTTTAACAGAGAACAAATTCAGATTCAACATTACTTCTTTTGTTTATTTAGTCATTTTTTATTTATTTCATTTTATTTTATTTTTAAATTTTTAATTTTTATTTAGTTCATTTTATTTATTTTATGTTTATTTATTTTAGCTTAGGTTTTTTACTTTACTTTATGTTTTAGGTTTAGGTTTAGGTTTATTTTTTACTGGAGTTATATTTTTATTTTATTTTTTAAGTTTAGGTTTTATTTTTATTTTAGGTTTAGGTTTAGGTTTTTATTTTAAGTTTATTTTTAAGTTTTATTTTTTAGTTTAGGTTAAGGTTTACTTTTAGTTTATTTTATTTTATTTAGTTTAGGGTTTAGGTTTAGTTTATTTTAAGCTTAGGTTTAGGATTTATTTATTTTAGTTTAGTTTATTTTAGTTTAGGTTTAAGTTTATTTTATTTAATTTATAATATTTTAATTTTAGGTTTAGTTTATTTTTAGTTTAGGGTTTAGGTTTTATTTTTTATTTATTTTAGGTCTTATTTTTAGGTTTATTTTTTAGGTTTAGGTTTTTATTTATTTTTAGGTCTTATTTTTAGGTTTATTTTTTAGGTTTAGGTTTTTATTTATTTTTTATTTTATTTTATTTTAGGTTTATTTTATTTTTATTTTATGTTTAGTTTTTATTTTATTTTATTTTGGGCTCCACTAAGTCAAAAGTCAACAAATTAAAATTTGAACAAATTGAGTCACTCCAAAGACTCAAAATCATCAAATGAACATGTTTGAGTCTAAAAATAAACAAATCTAAATTTAATGAAGATCTAAATGGGTAGATTTGGCCACTTAACCCATGTAGACCCAAATGGATCCTATTAAATCTAAATTCAAATTAAATTGAAAATTAAATCAAATAAAACATCCAAAATCATTTAAAATTTATAATAAAATAAAATTTAGCCAACCATTGGGTTTAATTTAATAAATTTAATCATTTAACTCAAATAAGTCCAATGTGGCCCATTAATCCTAATTTTTGTCAAAATGAGCTTAAATCTAAATCTACATCAAATTAAGTGAGATCAATTAATCCAAATCATCTTAAACACTTAATCGAGCATGAGTGTAACCCAAACACACCATAATTAAGCCAAATTGATCATTTGAATCAATTAAGCCCAACTTAAACAAAATATAATTAACCAGCTAATCAAACTATAAAAATTAGAAAATCAATCATAAACCAAAAAAAGAAAAACAATCAACACTGTCATTGTATAATTAAAATAGGAATATAATTAAATTTGAACATCAAATGTAAATTTAATTAAAAGTAAATCAAAATAATTAACTACTAAATAAATAATAAATATACAATTTGAATAATCATTAGTTATACTATATATAATTTATAAACTTCATTTAAATTAAAAATATAATATCAAAATTATTAAAAATTGTGAAGATTTATAAATATAAAAAGAATAAGTCTAAAAAAATAATAACAAAAGAAATTCCATCTTTAGTCACGAGAAACCAAGATATATATATAGATATATATATATATATCAAGCATGTATGCTATCATTCTCACACCACATTTATCTTGTTAAAAATAAAATAAAATAATAATAAATTTGGACATCACTCCTTTATTAAAGCTAACAAAAGCATGAAGTCTTATTTTTTTATTTCATGTGAATCTCAAATAATTTTTTTTATTTTCTATTCAAATGAAAACCTACTCTCCAGATTTAAAAATAAATAAAACAAAATAAAATATCTTCTCTTACCCATTTGGAGCATGCTTGCCATCTCTATGTCTCTCTCTCTCTCACTATCCATACAGAGCCTCCCATCCATGAATAAAAAAACAACATTCATAGGCTGAGACTCCTTTCCATGTTTCTGCTACCGAATACCATCTCCTCCTCAATTTTTATCCCCATGAACTGGACAAAAATAAGAGAGAAAGCAGAGCATTTTCTCCCTTGCATACAAAGCATCTCATCCTTGCCTTTTTTTTAAGAGAAGCTTGACCTCTCTCTCATCTTCCCTCATGCAAGAGCAGTCGAAGCCATCCTTGCATCTCATTTCATTCGATCAAAGGCTAGCCACACAGGATTCTTTATTCAGCCCCTTTATTTGGCTCCTTCACTCTCCATATCAACCGCACTTGAGCAGTGTCTCATCCTCTTACTAGTTCGATTCTTCCTCCCCTTTGATCGAATCGAAGGCTAGACCCTCACCTCCCTCTCTTTTCCTTGTGTGATCATGCCAATCCAGAGACTCTTGCCCAAAAGTCTTATCCATAAGCAAGTTTCATCCTCAAGCCCATAAGTCGAGAGGCAATATAACCTACGAGAATATTCATCACTCCAACTCAATGCAAAATCTAGTCCTCTTCAAACTCTATCTAGTTGTAAGCATTCTTCTCGTCCCTCTCATTTTTGGTTCAACACTATCATGCTACAGCATTGAGCCTCTCTCCTTTCGCCCTCTTCCTCTACTAGATAGCCAACACTTGATCTTCTCCACATTTCCTTACAAAAATTTTGATGTAACTCTAATCTCCTTATATGTTGAACCTTTTTTCCTTATTCTAGCCTGCAATCCACTACCTCCTATTCTCCATCCAGGTTTCCCTTCGTTGGCTTGCATTTGAACTAATATTCTCTACACAAACCAAGTGCATGAAATGATCTACCAGCTTGTTTCTAACTATTCTATCCACGAGAATGATGAAGCTCTGGCAAGCAGTGGTTGTGAGTGAGCTTATGGGATACTTGGTGAGGAGGCAAGCCTAGAAACATCGGCAAGCTCCCTGTCTCAAGAAAGCGTTCAAATTGACCAATTTGTGAACACTATCTTCAATCAGTGAGGAGGAGTTTAAAGCAAACCATATGAGCAAAGAATAGGAATGCTAGCTAAAGTATTGATCCAACCCAACAAGTATCTCAAATAGGCTTCATTTCTTCAAACAAAGCCACCAATAATCCAACCGGACATTAGCTCCGAATATTAAATCCTTAGAAAGCCTTGGTGATCTTATGTTTGATGTTGAATGCAGCATCATTAGGGATCCAACCTTTAGAACTGCACTTTTTTTTAATCTTTTGGTGAGAGTTGTAGACAAAAGAAAAAACTATTTATTTTATGTGTTTGAAATGAATAGTTTTGATTAGTCAAATGGCATAGTGATTTGATTCCACCTATCAAGCTATGATTTACTCGTGGGTCAATCAATTTTAGATCGAATGATCACGATTAATCCACCTTATTTTATTTATTATTAAATTCAATCAAATCTAAAAAAAGAAGTTAATCAATCTTTAGAATTCCAAATAAAATAGAAAAAAAAAGAAATAATATGTGATCAAACAAAATAAAAAAGTTGCAAATTCAATTATCATAAAATCTAAGTAAAACTTAGTATAAAAAGAGAAAATAAATTAACTAAACTAATAGTATTATAAATATTATAATTGAATATAAAAAGTTGTTTGAACATAATTTATGAAAGTCAATTATAAAATCAATTTAATATCTAATTGTTATATGATAATTTAAAATCAAAATGAAAATTTAATTATGTGACATATCCTTAATTGTAATTAACTCAACTATTACAATTGGCTTACCTTTAGTTGATTAGTTATTCATATAAAATTTTGGAGGAATTCATAACTAATTCAAATAACATTTTAAACATATATATATATATATATATATATATATATATATATATATATATATATATATATATATATATAAACTCACATCCCTTAGGACATAGTCAATTGAAGTCAAGACAACAAGACAAAAAAGAGCAAACTTGTATAATTCATATTTTAAATATCATAATCAAATCAAATAAACATAAAATTAAATATAAACTCTAAAGTTATTAAATCATATCCAATTACTCCAAATTCCAATCAATATCAAAATAAGTTAAACAAAAATAAAATCCAAATAAACAAACTTATTGAACAAAGATAAGAGAATAATCATTAAGCTAAAGAGATATTAATTTATATAAACAAGATGGCTAAATTTGATAAGTTAAACCCTTAATTGGAATTCAAATAGAAAAACACATTGACCTTTAAATAAATCATAAGTAAATTAAAATACATTCACAAATCCAAATCAAACTAAAAAAAAGTAATAAAAATCAATGAATTTACACAAACATCAAAATGACAATAATCATATGAAATTAAAACAAAAAAAGCATTTGATATTAAGGATATTGAATTATCAAAATTTAATTAAATCAAAATATCTAATACAAAGTTAATCAATCATAATATATGAAATTAAACAAACTTAAACTTCATTAGATATTAAGGATATTGAATTATCAAAATTTATTTAAATCAAAATATCTAATCCAAAATTAATCAATCAAAATACATGAAGATTAAGTAAACTCAAATTTCAAAAATCTAAATTAAATCAAATAAACATTAATCAAATCAAATCAATCACATAAATTCAAATGGGCTAATTAAGATACTTAAAGGCCTTAATTACACTCTTTAGGAGTTAGGATGTAGAATATGGTGAGTTCCATCCAAAAATGGAATTCATTTTACTCTTTATTCTTGAAAACCTAAATATCACTTTAACCAAATAAAAGTGAAAAAAAAATGGAAAATAAATCATTAAATCATTTAAATTGAAACCACCCAAAGGAAAATTTTAAACAAATTCAAACTCCAAATTGAAACTTAAACTAAAGAATCTAGCAAAATTCTAATCACTTTTTTTCACAATTAGAATACTAGGTCAACCATAGAATTAGGTTAGTCAATGTGTTGATTGTATGGTTGATGTTGTTTTATTTTGTGATGTAATGTTTTTTATATTGGATGTTAGGAATGTGGATCAAGGTTGGATGTTAGGTCATTGATAGTCTAACATTATTTTTTTGCAAGGGATTGTGCTTAAGCGTCACTTAAAATAAATATCAATTTCTCTTTGTAGGTTGCTTAAGTCCCAAGCATAATCCAAGTTAGACAGGGCTTTACCTATGTCTGGTGCTAAGTCTAAATTATAAATATAACTACTTCGGTTGTATGTGTGTTTAGCTAACACTTATTTTGCAGGTGTACTTAGATTTAATTTTCTTATTTTTAATGTAATTTTTCATTACGAATTAGGATTAGTGCTATGGGGGTTTAGGATGAGCATTCTCTAGAAGGCTTAGTCATAGGGTTCCATGTGATTCCTTGAAGTCTACCACATCAAAAGGAGCAAAGATATAAAGAAATGAAGGAGACATGAATAATAAAGACTTGAAGACCCCCCCCCAACATTTACTATTTGTAATTATAATTATTCTTTTATATACCGGGTTATATAATAGTAGAGCTCGGCTACTCATTTTCTCTTTGGGTGTACGATAGAACCTGACTGCACTGGCCTTTTATTCTTTTGTGGTAGTCTATAAAATTTTTTGATGTTGTGCTTAGAATGCGCATTAGAAATAACATGCTTTTCTTAGTTTCTTATATATTTGATGGTTTAATGTCTGGCCCGGATGTGATTAGGCTCTTAGGATAAAATTAATTTCTCTAGCCCAATTAATAACTCGTAATTAAAATTTAAAATAAATCATAACATCACAATAAAGCATAGGTTTTAAATAAGATAATTAAAAGATTTAGCAACCCCTTAGCTGAATGGTTGAATGTCTCACAACATGCATGCATATTCTTTCTCTCTTGAACATGAAAGATCTCCATCCTTGCATGATAAAGGAATGCTTGACCTATGTGGGCATCCCTTATGGTTGAGAACACCTTCTTCTAGCTGATTTGGCTCATAACCTATTTTCATCATACATATAGGCATCAAAATCCTAAAGCCTTTGTCAAAAATAAGTGTTAAAATTGAAATAAAATTTGAAAAGATTTTGCATTTGTAGATTAAGTCATTACTCATACCACTCATGCTATAATCTCTAAGTGGGTATAGTATCTTTTAAATAATAACCACCTTAGCTATGTTGCAACTAATAAGACTTGCCTACATTAATTTAAAGCATATGAGGAGTTAGCTGGCTACCACTCCACATGGTTGTAAGCCCAACAATCAGGTGGTTTAACCTCTCTTGTGGAAGTAAACTGTAAACCCATCTCCTCTTAGACTTAGGTCGTGCTTTAGCTTATGCCAAAGCTCCCTAGATTTAAGATCCGAGGTAGCTATTTCCTTCGGGATACTAGCATAAATCTTCACCTCTTAGGTATTTCCACAATCTTGTGTTGTTATATTATAAGTCCTAGCTTTCTAATAAAATGTCAACTTCAATAAATTCAATCTCTTCAACTTCAAACTTATAATGCCCAACCATAGGATAGATTGGAATACTCACTAGGCTTCCTAGTAACATGAGCATTTCCTACTCATTCTCTTTGTCTTCAATAATAAGTCTTCTCCAATCTCATTAACTTCTCCAATACAAATAATCCTTTGATAGCCTAGCCTTGAAATTTTTGGAGACCTTAATTTCTACTTAAATCGAGAGTATTCCTAAGGAATTCCCATTTCTTATGATGTAATTAACTATGGAAGCTTTCCTACATAGGGAACTTAATGAACCTGGCTTAATATAAACCCTACTTTTCTTTCCAGTAGAGGAAAGATCTCGTACATTCAAGACTCATCATGCCTTAGAGTCCTTATTAGATTAAGTCCATTATAGGGTGATGATTTCTATCTTTCAAGATAGTGCATCATACTTTAATGTAGTACCCGATCACTTCAATAAATAACCCCTAAGATTTACATGGTGTCCTACCTCCAAAAATAAACAACATAGATTTTTCTGGTGACTCCGATGGAGAGGATTCCTCTCTCCATATCTAGTAGACATTATTGTCTCCAAACATTGATAGTGGACTTATATTTTATATAAGCCCAAAGATTATCTTTCTTTCCATTGGCACTTAGCTTATTTTATCCTTAAGGAAAGCTAGCCAACATCCTTTAGGTTTTAGGACCTCACTCCATGTAGGTCTTAAAAATCCCTATTGAGTCCCCTAATAGGTAAAAGTAAACTAAGTAAAGGAGATGACAAAATACAAATTTTTGAACCTCTTTACCACTAGCTTGTGAGGTAAGGTTTATCCCACATTTAAGAAAACTCAAACTAAAATAAAGTCTTTTGAAAAATATTTTCAAAAGCACTTTTCTTAAAGAATCATTTTAAATTCACCACATAAAGTTTGCAAAAATATAAAATTTTTCAAATCTCTTTAAAATAAAAGACAATCAAACCTCACTAAACATACCTAAATTTGTTAAATGAGGGTCCTCTTTCAAAAAATCAAAATCAAATTTACAATCAATAAATTCCCTTTCAATGATTTTCAAAAGCACATTTCTTAAAATAAATGCAATTAACCAACTCATTAACATACCCAAATTTAAAATAGTTCCATTTTAAAATCAAATAAAAAAAATAAAATTAACATATAATTGAACCTCACTTAACATACTCAAATTTGTTAAGTTAGAGTTCCCCTCTTTTCAAAAGCAATATTACACACAAAGTCAAGATATATATTTTGAATCTCATTTGGAATATTTTCAAATGAGAGTTCTATTTTCAAAAGCAACCACACACAAATAATTGAACTCCATTTAGTATACCTAAAATTGCTATGGAGTTCCTTTTCAAAACCAAACAAATTGGATCCTACTTAGCATACCCACATTTGCTAAGTAGAGTGCCTTCTTTCAAAATTAAAAATCAATGCACATTTAAATTCCATTTCACACACCCAAACTTGTCAAATAAGAATTTCCCTCTTTTTAAAAGTCAAAACAAATTAGACTTTGCTTAACATACCCACATTTGTTGTGTTTCTTTTTCAAATCACAAACAAATTAAACACAATTGAATTTCATTTGACATACCCAAATTTGTCAAATGAGAATCTCCATTTTATAACGTCAAACATCATCATGAAAATCAAATTGAACTCCATTTAACATACCAAATCATTTGTTAAATGAGTTCACCTCTTTCAAAATGAAATACCAAGTCATACTTACTTAACATACTACATTTGTTAGGTAAGAATCCCACTTTTGAATTAAAATCAAACACATTTTTTGACATTACTCAACATACCACATTTGTTAAGAGCCCTATTTTCAAATCAAAGCAACAAACAAACTTGAGCCCTGCTTAACATAATAAATTTGTTAAGCAAGGGTTTCACTTTTCAAATCAAAACAAATCATCAAATATTTTGGATCTTACTTAACATACCACATTTGTTAGGTAAGAATCTCACTTTCAAATATATTAAACACAATTGAGTCTTACTTAACATTCCAAATTTGTTAAGGGTATCATTTTTCAAAATCAACTCAAAATACATCAAACACATTAGTATTCACTTAGCATACCTAAATTTGCAAAGTAAAGATCCCATTGGCAAATCAAAACAAATCAAATACATGACAAACAATCATCACAACAACAAAGATATTTTCAAAATATTCTCAAACATGCACGATCTCTTAGCTAACCCAAATTTGCTGAAAGCTTCAAAATCAAAATCTTAAAACAACGGATTAGCAAAATAAAATCATCTCCAAAAATCTCTTTATATGGTGGAACCTCATTCAACATATCCTAATTTATTGGATGAAGGTTCCAATATTAACAAACTAATTCTTATGGCAAAGACTCTCTTCAAAATTCTAAATCTTTCCAAATCAATAAACCCCACTTAACATACTTAAATTTGTTGGTTGTAGGTTCAAAATTCAAATTCAAATCAGAAATTTGTGATTAAAGGCAAATATTAAGGTCAAAGTCTAATTCAATTATATTTTCACACGTAGAGATATCAGAGTAGTCAGTTAAGCTCAGTCTCCAGTCAATATAGTTTCAATGGCTCCTAGCAAGTTTATTTTCTCTATCCCCTTCGGTGTAGAATTGGCTTGGATCAGGCCAATCTCACCACGATCGAGGCCACCCACCTAATTTACTTTGGACATGGCTTTAAGGGCTTTAGAATTACATATGAGGGGGCAACCCTCACAACTGTCAGCAAGGAGGAGGTGGTAGGGCAGAATCCACTCTTCCGATTTGATGTTGAGTCTGACCCCGAGTTTCCCTCTTTGAAGAGGAAGGATATGAAGGTCCCAGTGCCGCAGTCAGATTCACCACTACAACTCAATGCAAGCACTCATCCTCAGCCAAAAGGGAAGGCTATCTTAGCATCTGAGATATTCTCCCCTACCTTCAAGGTAGGTTCCAACTCCCACAGCATACCACTCTCCCACACCCAACACCATAATAAAAGCAGGAATATCAAGTGGCCCCAAGAGAGAGCAGCCAGGGAGGTAGACGCTGCATCATATATTGCTAAGGAGGGTTATCCTCGACCGATCTCCCCTTTCTTGGGTGGTAGTAAATTCCACCCCCTCTTTGGTTTATATGGAGAGGAGGATTGCTGCATCTCCTCCACCACCAGCTTACTATGAGGTACCAACTAGGAAGAGGAAGAAACACATGGCCTCGAATTCTTCACTTGGCGAGCTATGGATGCTCAGGGGTGCATTATTCGATCTAAGGTCATGACCCCAGAGCATCACCGATCCATTGAGAGAGGGCCAGAGGCAAGTGCAGAAGTAAGGAAAGATGAGGTATGCTGGGAAGGGGTGGCCTCGCCTTATTGATTTCCCGATGGCCACTTGATTTATCGTGATAGTATATCACTCACTGGCACCACCAGGCATCAGAGGATAGCTCCAGCAGAAGGGTAGTCAATGTTACCCCATCTTTGCTCGTTCCCATCCACTACTGGTTAGGTCCCCTTCATCTATTCCTACCAAGGTTCAAAGATCTACATCAGGGGAGAGGAAGTCTCCATTGGTGATCCAACTACAGCCTAAGTATCCCACTCCAACTACTCCACCTATTGAGGTGAGATCGTGCTCTCCCTTTCAAACTCCCACTTCAGTTTTGGTGAAGGAGTGGTGACTAAAAGTCATCGTAGTCGTGCCACCACCACAATAGCCACAAAGATACCACCAAAGAATCAAGGTGGAGGAGGAGGGGACAAGATATAGTTCCCATGGTAGTGATCCTCTCGGTGAGGGTGTCCGGCCAAGAGGTAGCATCGGTATAGATTAAGATGACCATAGTTCCATAATTGGCCATCAGCGACTCTTTATTTCAATCCAGCCAGGTAGAGTAAGAGATCATGCACTAGATGACATCTTAGAGGACTACTTTGTTGAGAAGAGAAAACTTCTAGGTAAAGACCATTCAAATTCAGAGGAGAGGAGGGTAGCTTTCGACCGGGATAAGGATGATCTTCTAGAGGATTCAATCGAAGTCCACTTGGTAGATACTTGAAGCTCCCTCCACTGAGACCATCAGATCTAGGAAGGTAATCCTTGGGGATACATGTGAACTGCATCTCCTTCAAGGACTAGCTTGAGCACAACCACAAGTTGGGTGCCATAATTTTTGCTATAGATTACTTATTAGAACAACCATCTAATTCTATAATGGTAATCCTTGGGGATACATGTGAGCCTCTCAAGACAAAAGAAGGTTGGGATATTTTCTTATCCCGAACCTCTAAAAGATTATTTTTAAGATCAAGAAACTCTCCTTGTAGGTGCCTAAGGATGCTCAAACCTCCAACATCAAGGAAGGTTTGCATGTTGCCAAAGATAACTTGAGAAAAGTGCTAGCTCAGCAGTAACAACAGTCCATACTTACCACTGATCGAGTCTAGCATTCCCTCCACCATTGTAGCTACTACTTCATCTATTTCTTCTTTCAATAAGAGTGTTGTATTAGTAGACAAGGGCACTAAAACCCTTACTTGACTTACTTTATTTGATTTCTATCATGTACCTCCACCTAAAAAAAATCAATGAATAAATTAGATTTCACTTACATCTTGTCCATTTATGATGCTCTTGATTTTATTCCTATTGAAAGCTCTCCATGTCTAGGAAATAATAATAGCTCTAATAATTCTAATCCTTTCTCTTCCAATTCAGGATCATGCTTTGCTTTTCTAAATCAATTGGGTTCACCCATTGATATAGACTTGGAGTCAACTGACTTTGAGGGTCCCATAGGAGAAGGTATATGAGTAGAACTTTTGCCAACCTGCCACATGAAGTCTCTGAAGTCAACCTTTGTAGTGGTAAAGTTCTACTCCTAGGGTAGCACCTCAGGATAAAGGTAAGCAAGTCATTGGTTACAGTGAGCAGATAACCCCTCCATAGGATGCTCCACCTATAGATATTCTTGTGGAGGACCAGCCAAAGTTGATTACAACATTCTAGCTCACCTTAGAAAGTTGACAGTAAAGTTAAGCATATATGACGCCCTTATCTTATCCACAGAGATGATGGAATCTCTAATTAAGACTTTTCTTGATCCAGAGATATACTTAGCTCAGTTGACCTCTACTATAGAGAATGCTTACTATTTAGAGGACATCCCAGGAGTCACTTTCAGTGATGAAGACTTACTTTTAGGGATGATTAGACACAACCGTCCCCTCTACATCAAAGTGGACATGGGCAAATTCAGCTATCAGTGTTTGACTGCGGAACATTATCTAAAGACCCTTGCCTACTTGAGGATTGATATCTCTAAACTCAATTCATAGAGGATGATGTTGAAAGGATTTAATGAGCAAGGCAAGAGGGCTTTAGGCTCCATAGTGTTGCCAATGTAGATTGACGAGTGGAAGACTGAAGCCAAGTTTAACATTATAGATTCAGATACATCTTTCAATGCTTTGCTAGGGAGACCATGGATACATTAGAAAAACATGGTCCCATCCTCTTTACACCAGTGCATCAAGTACAAGAGAGGTGGGATCGAGTACTATGTCAAATGAGATCTCAAGCCATTTACAGTTCACAAAGTCAGCATATATGAGGATGTGACCTACTACCTCCCTCAAAATCAATAAGTTTATTCTTGCAAACTTGGCCGAACCTCAAAAATAAAAGAAAAAGAAAAAAAAAAAGAAGAAAAAGAAAAAGAAAATAAGATTAAAAATAAAAGGGAGTGAGAAATAGACTTGGAGGAGGAACTAGAGCCTGAGATTAAATTCCACCCATTGTTTGTTACTTCATTTGAACATATTAGTAGGATGACCAGACCTCCACCAGGTAAAGGAAGAGGTAGATTTAGTGGCAGCCCTAGGGATGGAAGACCTCCTTATTGGCCACCCAAAAAGAGATATGTCCTAGCTACTAGGAGTACACTTGCTATCTAGATAAACTTAGAATCTAGTTTAGAGGATGAGTCTTATATGATTAACATAGCAGCCAGCTCTTCTTAGTAGCAGATTTCTTTCGAGGTAACACTTGAGCTGGATAGTGATAAAGATCGAGCTCCAAAGTAAAGCATGAGTGTATCCAAGTCTATATGTGAAATAGTCAAGCATCAGTTGGGAACCTTAGCTCTAACTCCACTTTTCTCACAAAAAGTTGACGGTTTAGTAGTTAAGAAAACCCCTAAGTCATCCACAAATGTGAAGACTCAGAAATTCTTTCTTGGAGCATCATCCACAAGTCAATAAGTTGATGTAGAACTTGAGGATGGTTCATATAAAGATTTAATATAATTGCCTTTTGATTGGTACTCGCCTTATGTTCTTAATCTAGCAAAGAAGGGATTAGTCCCACATATTTGGTCTAAACATAGGTTAGATTACATCAAGAGGTTATGGGATCACAAATGCAAACATTCTCAATCAAGACCAGGACTAGGATTCGATATACTGGGTCTAGTCATTGATAAAAATTATTACATAGTCATCAACAATCATTTAGAATCTGATAGGTTCTTTTCAAATCACACTAACTCTTACAAAAAGTAGTGCTTAAAAACTTCAGATGACCCAGATGATTTCCATGTCAAGGATAGACCACCAGAGTTTGAAGAAGAAATCAAATCAACCATTGATGAACTCAAATAGACCTACTTAGGGACTGAAGTAGATCGATGCCCAACATACATCAGTTCTTTATTGAACCAAATTGAAACTAATGACTTAGTTAGGCTATGGACTAAGTTTAAGGACTGCTTTACATGGAGTTATGAAGAGTTGCCCAGTTTATCTCCTGACATAGCAGCCCATAAACTAGCGATAGAGCCTAGCGCTAACCTTATCAAGCAAGCTCCTAGATGCATGCAATTAGACATTGAACAACAGGTCATTTCCAAAGTCAAGAAACTGATCAATTATGGTGTCATCAAAGAAGAAAAATACCCTACCTGGTTGGCTAGTGTCATCCCAGTTAAAAAGAAGAAGGGCCAAATTTGCATATGGGTCGACTTTAAGGACTTAAATAAGGCATGTCAAGAAAAATTTTCACTACCAATCCTAGAGCTGATGGTGGACATTACCTCATCTCATGTAGTCTTCTCTTTCATGGATGGCTCATCTAGCTACAACAAAATTAAGATGGCCTATGAAGATGAGAAAAATAATGTTTTTGAACTCCACAAATTTTATTGCTTTAAAGTCATGTTTTCAACTTTAAAATCAATGTTATATTGATGAAAGATTTCAGAGAGAGTTTTGATAAAGATATTTCGATTTTAAAGGCGGGTGTATCTAAGATGCGGTTGGTGTATTTAAGATGCTTCATATCCAACCTATCAGGAAGGTGCTAGTCATTTTCAAAACTTGTCAAAAAGGATGCCAAGTTCAACTAGGATGACAAGTGCCAGCATGCCTTTAAAGAAATCAAGCACTACCTGAAGATGCCACTAGTTCTAGTAGACTCTATCCTTAGCAAGCCACTCATCCTCTACACTGCTGTATTAGATGACTCCCTTAGCACTTTGTTGGCCCAAGCCAATGATGATGGGAAGAGAATGCTCTCTATTATCTCAACCATCATCTAATCCCTACTGAAGCCAATTATCCACCCATTGAAAAACATTACATAGCTTTAATCTTTGCATCCCAAAACCTACGGCATTATATGCTTTCTCATAAAGTCAACTAGATCACTAGAGTCAATCCACTATAGTATCTCATGATACAGCTGACACTACCCAGTGGTTGGCATGATTGTCTATGATTCTCTCATAGTTTGACATTACTTTTATTCCCCTTCGTGCAGTGAAAGAACAAGCATTAGTGAACTTCTTAGCAGCACACCCACTTTTTGCTGACTCTTCACTTAATGATGATCTCCCTGATGAACAAATCATGAACTTGGGGGACACTAGCAATCACTGATCGGAACTGTATTTTGATGGTGCGGGTTCCTCTCAAAAAGGAGAAGAACCACAATCTACTCTTCCAAAAAAGTCAGCTATAAGAATAGTCCTTCTAACTCAAAATCATAATGTGATGAGATTCTCATACCATTTATCCCATCCTTGCACCAACAACGAAGCCAAGTATGAGTCTTTGATTGCTAGTCTAGAGTTACTAATCATGCTATGCATCTAGAACATCAACATCTTTGGGGATTCTCAGCTGGTCATCAACCAAATCGCTGAGTCCTGCAAGGTTCTTAAGCCTAAGCTCCATCATTATCACAAGTACACCATGGAGCTCTTAGTCCAAATCTCATAGGTTACCATATCCCTTGAGGAGAGAATGTAGTAGTGGTTGCACTAGCAAAGCTTGCTAAAGAGTTAGCATGTCTGGAAGATGAGTCTATATCAATAAAGATTCAAAATAAATAATTCCTATTTTTATTGATTCTGAATTCATCGAGATATTCTCTCTTGAAGGGGAGGTTGCCATTGCCAAAAAGGACGAGGAGCTAGATTAGAGGCAACAATTCATGGACTATCTAACTAAAGGCAAACTACCTCAAGAGAAGTCACAAGCCCATCAGATGAAGCAAAGAGCTCTTTTCTATGCTCTCATCAATGGAGCCTTGTACCGGTGGTCCTTTGATCATATGTGGTTACATTGTTTAGACAAGCACGAAGCCCATAAATTTGTGACCGAGGTACACTCAGGATTATACGGAGCTCACCAATCTAGTCTAAAGATGAAGACTAATATCAGGAGACTGGGGTACTATTAGACTACGATGATTATTGACTGCATGGATTTAGCCAAGTGATGTCACCAATGTTAGGAGCATGGAGTGGTCCTACACTAAGCACCCAACATTCTACATCCAACATTGGCCTCTTGGCCATTCGAGTGTTAGGTTACTGACATTGTGGATCTGATAGATTTTCTTCCAAAATTCATCAATTCATCCTTGCTGCTGCTGATTAATTTTCCAAGTGGGCAAAGGCGATTCCTCTAAGGGAGGTCAAAGCCTAGTATGTGCTCGAGTTTTTCAGGAACTATATCGTATATAGGTTCAGGGTGCCTCAATGAATTATATCCGATAATGGTACTGCATTCAAAAGCACCAAGATCAACAACTTCTCTCAGAGATACAACATATATTGGAGACACTCTATCATCTATTATCCACGAGCAAATGGTCTAGTAAAACTTTCAATAAAACTCTCATTCGGATACTCAAGAAGGCACTCGATGATAACATGCGATAATGGCATGAGCAGTACTTGAAGCTTTATGGGATTATCGCACCACCTATAGAACTCCAACTCAATCTACTCTTTTCTCCTTAGTGTATGGGTCTGAAGTTGTTTTACCATTAGAAGCTCAACTCCCATCACTAAGGATAGCTATGGGTAGCAAGATCTCAATAGAATAGAATGCCAAGTTATGGTTAGAAGAGCTCAAAAGCTTGGAGAGAGACGCTTACAAGCATGCCAGAACCTCAAGTTATACAAAGCCAAAATAATTCAAGCTCATAACAAGTTGTTCCACGTTATAGCTTTTCAAGTAGGAGAGCTTGTTTTAATTCTAAGGAGATCAATTATTGCCCACCGCAAGATGGGAGGAAAGTTTGAACCCACTTGGGAAAGCCCTTTTGCCATAGAGATGGCCTACCAAGAAGGATCTTATCAACTCATTAACCATAAAAGAGAGCACCCGATGCTTCCGATCATCGGGCTCTACTTAGAGAAGTATTACCCATAAAATTATGTTTGAAAGTAATTATGATCAATGAAAATTCTGTTTTGAGTTCTATCTCTTAAAACTGAAAGCATTTTCCTCTGTGAATCTACCACGATGCATTTAGGATAGGTGTAAGAGAACCCAAGCAACATCCTATCCTTCATCAAAACAAACACAAACTACACACAATTCTCTAGTGATATTAGGATAAGTGTAAAAAAACCTAAGAGGCATCCTATTTAGACTAGCACAACTAAGTTAGGTGTAAGAGAACCTAAGCAGCATTCTTTCTTGGTGGAGTCACATTGCCTCAATGGCACCATTTCGTCCATTCTTCGATGTGTTTTAGGATAGGTGTAAGAGGACCCAAATGACATCCTATTCATTCTTTCACAACAAAAACACACATACACATTTTTTATCTCGAGCTACTTTGATGTGGGATAATGCCCTTTATGGCACTCAATCATTAGTCGCTTCTAAGTCGACATGTTACCGTTAGTCGTCACCCGGGTCCATTGTTCAGGAAGATGTAAGTCTGCTACGCTTTCTTTCTTGATTTTATTGTTGCACATCGATGAATGCCTTGTTAGCATGGTAGACCTTACTGCGTGGTTGGTAAGATACCCTCACGTTGGATTCATTTAACAGGATGTAAGTCTGTTGCACTTTCTTCGTAAACTAGCCATCATGAACTGACTTGGTCGAGTAGAGGCTTAGGGTAAGTCCCCCGGTAGCTCCTTTCCTCCAAACCACTTCAAGTCTGGTTCCAATCCTTCTTTATGACTCCCTACTTAGAAGTCATCCTTAGGTTGGGTTTGATCTGTTATGCAATCAACGAGTCACCCCAGTGGTTGGTCCCTACTTTAGAAGATGTAAGTCTGCTATGGTTTCTTCCTAAGTATAGTCGTTGCACACCGACATGCAGCCCTAGGTCATATAGCACCTATTGAATCAATGATAGACTATCCCAACAATCAATTCTGCTTTAGGGAGATGTAAGTCTACATGCCTTCTTTCTAGACTGATTGTCGCACACTGATGAGCACCTTAAGTTGGTTGGTGTTCGCTATGCTGATAGCGACCCACTTGGTGGATACACCACTCTTGGAAAATGTAAGCAACGCTTTCTCCTTGAGTTGGCCATCGAATAACTATAGGAATTATTTTCTTCAGGGATCAGGATAACAGCCATAGTGAAACTTCCCCTATGAGCACTCTACTTGGCTCACGTCCTTTGTGACCCCATTTAGACACTACCCAGGTTACTTTTGGATTGGACAGTCTCCCTTTCCTAATAATCACCCCTATGGTTGGAGATTCTATTCAGCGGATGCACAGATTCTCCCTTGGTCTAGTAAATCTGAGATAGGTAAAGGCTGACATAGCCCCTTCTCAGTGTGGTCCCTTATACACCAACAGGTTCCACGATACCAAACAAATAAAATATGTTTTACTTGTGGATTAAGAATTAATGCCCCCAGTGGCACCTTTCTGAAAAAGGTATCCTATCTTTAGGGTAGTCAAAACTCCTATAGAATTCGACTACTCTTGAGTTGAGATAAGTTTCCCCTAACACTCTCTCACTAGCCGCCCTCAGGTCGGGTTCAATCTATTTTTCCACCAACAAGTTACCCTGGAGGTCGTTGTCACTTTAGAAGATGTAAATCTGCAATGCATTCTTTCCAAAGACGAGTTGCACTACAGTAGCCTAGGTCAAGTTTGATATGTTGTATATCAATGGGTCACCTTAGTGGCTAGTCCCTGCTTAGGATGATGTAAGTCTGCAATGCTTTATTCATGGTACAACCATTGCACACTGAAAGGCACCGCTTAGGTCAGATAGTCTTACCCTTCGGTTGGTAGGCTACCCTTTTGGAGAGGTAAATCTAAGATAGGCCAAGGCCGACATGACCCATTCTCACTACGATCTATTGCATACCGATGGGATCCATCAAATGAAATTAATCCTAACTACTCTTGAGCTGATATAAGTCTCCAGCAGCATTCACTTAGTAATTGCCTTAGGTAGAGTTTGATTTAAATTCACCCAGGAAGGCGACATGACCCATTCTCACTGTGATCTATTACACCCCAATAGTTGTTCCCTGCTTTGGAAGATGTAAGTCTACTATGTTTTCTTCTTTAGCTTAGTCATTGCACTTCGAAAGGCAACCCTTAGGTCGGATAATCCTACCCTGTGGCTGGTAGACTACCCTTTTGGACTTGTAAATGAGATAAGGCCATATAGCCCCTTCTGGGTCCATGCATACACCAACGAGTCCATAACATAACACATTAAATTAAATTAATTCAAATCAAATCAAATCAATATAAATTAAATTAATCATCAGGACTACTCTTGAGTTGAGGTAAGAACCACAGTGGCACTCACTCAGCAATCACCTTAGGTCTGGTTTGATTTGTTGTGTCATCGATAGATCACCCCAATGACAGATCCCTACTTTTGATGATGTAAGTCTACTACGATTTCTTCCTATTATATCCATTGTACACTAAAAGGCAACCTATAGGTCGGATAGCTCTACCCTATGATAGGTGAACTACCCTTTTGGATTTGTAAATCTAAGATAGGCCAAGGCCTCCGTGGCTCATTCTTAGTGGGTCCATTTCACACTGATAGGGTCCATAACAAACAAAATTCAAAACCAACTTTCCTAGTGGAGTAAAATTAAACATGTCAAACAAATCAAACTTCACCCAACGAGGTGCAAATCAAATTAGTCTCCCTAGTGGAGCCTAAATCAAAATCTAAATCTATCAAATTTAACGCTTTATGTCTGTGGATGTACCTCAATTCAAAATCAATCTCCTCAGTGGAGCCATAAGAAATCCAATCAAACTATTATCCCCAGTGGATAAACCAAACCTACTTCCCTAGTGGAAGGTTCACATTCCTAATCCTTATCGGATTAAAATCCACATCCCTAGCGGATATACCTCCACATCAATTAAAATAAAATAAATTAAAATTAATTCGATCTTGATCCCTAGTGGGTTATAGATTCTTATCCTCTATGGATACACCAAAACTAATCATATTCAAAATCAAACACAAATCCATATCTCCAGGGGATAGCTTGAACTTGCTTCCCTAGTAGAAGGTTCATATACTCAATCCTTAGCGGATTTCTCCTTTTATGCCCTCGGCATAAACCTATCACATTCATGCCCAATGCATGTGTGATCCCTCAGCGGATCTTCCTTCATGTCCTTAGCATGAAATTCAATCCAAATCTTTTTTGCTCTCTTATGCCCTTGACATAAGTTGAGTTGCATTGTACTAAGATCGTAATTCTATCTGTCTTTCGGACGTAAGCATAGATCATTTTCTTTGGTACTTGCAATTTTTTGGATGTTGTTGATCGTTTCAGTCAACTCTAGTACGTGTGGTGTGCCCTGTTAGTTAACCCACACTTATTGGGGGTCCATTTGTTAACCTGGCTTTTAGAGTGAGTCACTCAACCTCTTCTTCTTAGACCTAGGAGTCATCTAGACACTAAGACTTCCTTAGTCATAAGACACTTCTAGTAATTAGGTGAACACTTAATCTAAACCTAAACACTTAAAAAGGTTAACCATAAGATTAGGCTATGCCTTAGGGATTAAAGAGACTCACCTACTAAATAAACTAAACCTAAACCCAAAATAAACTAAAACTAAACCCTAAACTAAAAAAAATTAAATAAATTAAAAAATAAAACTAAACTTAAGGTAAAAAAAACCTAAAAATAATCCTAAAATAGAAACCTAAAACTTAAACCTAAAAAAATAAAATAAAAACCTAAACCAAAACCTAAAAATAAAAAATAAAACCTAAACCTAAAAAATAAAATAAAAATAAAACTAAACTAAAAAATAAACATAAACATAAACCTAAACCTAAAAAGTAAAGTAAAATAAATAACCTAAACTAAAATAAATAAACTTAAAAAAAATAAACTAAACTAAATAAAAATAAAAAATAAACCTAAATAAAAATAAAAAATAAAATAAAATAAATAAATAAAAATTAAACTAGATAAACTAAATAAACCTAAACCTATTGTTTTACTTAATTAAAAAAAACTATGAACCATAAACCCCAAACCTAAACCCTAAATCATAAATATTAAACCCTAAAACCTAAACCATAAAACTAACCCTAAACCCTAAACCTACAACCCTAAACCTACAACCCTAAACCCAATACCCTAAACCCTAACAACCATAAACCCTAAACCCAAAACCCTAAACCTTAAACTAACCCTAAATCTTAAACCCTAAATATTAATCCCTAAACCCTAAACACTAAACCCTAATCTTAAATCCTAAACCCTAATCCCTAAAACTTTAAACCCCAAACCCTAAACTAACCCTAAACCCTAAAAACCCTAAACCCTAAACCCTAAACCATAAACCCTAACCCTAAACCCTTAAACCTAAACCTCAAGCCCAAAAACTAAACCTAAAGTAATTAAATAAATTAAAAATTAAACCTAAACCCTAAAACCTAATAAACATAAACACTAAGAATTGGCACAACCTTGATGACAAGAATATCACCGTCAACCAAGCTCGATAGATCAAGGAGGCTAAGAGGCTGCGATAAAGAATGGTGGTGGGGGATTTGGAGGTGCTGGTGGATATGGAGGTGGAGATCAGAGCAGTGATGGTAATGGAGGTAGGAGGAATGATCAAGGTTACAACCATGGTGGTGGCGCAAGGAGAGATCGAGAATATCATGATGGATCCTGCTATTGGAGAAGACGGGGTGGTTATGATGAGAACTGGAGAAATTGAAGAACGGCCAATCTGATCTGATGCTTATGGAACTATGTCTTTACATTAGAGATGGTTCTAGTTATCTAAGATTTTTGATTTGCTCTATCCTTGCTCATTTTTGATCTATGTCGTCACTTGTATCTTAGAAAACTTGGTCTGCTACAAGGTTGATGAAATCAAAAAGAAGATATGTTGAATTTGAATTTGTTCTCTATTAAAAAAATAAATCTTAAATCTTAAATCTTGAACTAAAGCCTGAACCATAAACCTAAAACCTAAACCCTAAACCCTAAAAACCCTAAACCATAAATAATAAACCCTAAACCCTAAACCCTAAATCCTAAAACCTAAACACTAAACCCTTAAGCCTAAAACCTAAACCCTAAACCCCAAACCCTAAACCCTAAACCCTAAACCCTAAATCCGAAAAAGCTAAAAACCTAAACCTAAACTAAATAAAACCTAAAAATAAAATAAATAAGAAAACCTAAACACAATTAAACTAAAAAAATAAAATAAAATAAAAACCTAAAATAAAACTTAAACCTGAAAAAAAAAGAAAAATAGAAATAAAAAATCGCCATGATATTAAACCCTAAACCCTAAATCTTAAATCATAAAACCTATAACCTTAAACCCTAAACCCTAAACCCTAAACCCTAAACCCTAAAATGATAAAAACCTAAACCTAAACTAACTAAAACCTAAAAATAAAATAAATATGAAAACCTAAACTAAAATAAAATAAAAAATATAATAAAATAAACACTAAAACTAGAAACTAAACCTAAACCTAAACCTAAACCAAAAAAAAAAATAAAAATAAAAATAAAAATAAACCCCATAACCCTAAACCTAAACTCTAAAACCCTAATCCTAAACCCTAAACCCTAAATCATAAAACCAACAACCCTAAACCCTAATCCTTGAATCCCAAACCCTAAACCCTAAACCCTAAAAACCTAAAAACCTAAAGCTAAATTAAATAAAACCTAAAAATAAAATAAATAAAAAACCTAAACCTAATTAAAATAAAATAATAAAATAAAATAAAAACCTAAACAAAAACCTAAATCTCAACCAAAACCTAAACCTAAACCTAAAAGTAAAATAAATAAAAAATAAATAAATAAAAACCCAAACTAAACTAAAAAATTAAAAACCTAAATAAAATCAATACTAAACCTAAAATAAAAATAAAATTAACCTAAAATTAAATAAAATAAAAACTAAATAAAAACATAAACCTAAAAAATAAACCTAAAACTAAAAAAAATAAAACTAAACCCTAAAATAAAAATAACTAAAATAAACTTAAAAATAAACTAAAATAAACTAAAATAAAATAAATAAAACCTAAACCTAAACATAAACCTAAACTAAATAGAATAAAATAAACTAAAAATAAACCTAAACCTAAAGTAAAAAAAATAAAACCTTAAAATAAACATAAAATGAAACCCTAAAACCTAAACCTAAGAAAATAAAATAAAAATATACACCTAAAATTTAAAATTTAAACTAAAACCTAAACCTAAAAAATAAAATAAAAATTCAACTAACCTAAAAAATAAATCTAAACCTAAAAATGAACCTAAAAAATAAACTAAAATAAACGTAAACAAAAATAAATAAACCTAAAATAACTAAACTAAACAAAATAAAAATAAAAATAAACTTAAATTAAAAAAGAGAATAAAATAAAGTAAAACAAAAAATAAACTAAATACACCTAAACCTACGAGTTTACTTAATTTAACAAAAATAAAAGTTAAAAAAAAAAACCCAGACTCTTAACCCTAAACCCTAAAATTAACCCTAAACCCTAAACCTAACCTAAACCCTAATCCCTAAAACCCTAAACCATAAACCCTAAACCCTAAACTCTAAACTCTAAAAACTATAATCCTAAACCCTAAACCATAAACCCTAAAAACCTAAAAACCTAAACCTAAACTAAATAAAACCTAAAAATAAAATAAATAAATAAGAACCTAAACCTAAACCTCCAAAGAAAATAACATAAAATAAAACTAAAGTAAAATAAAATGAATAAAAACTTAAACTAAACTAAAAAATAAAAAACATAAATAAAATAAAAACTAAACCTAAAATATAAATAAAATAAACCAAAACCTAAACCCTAAAAACCTAAATCCTAATCCCTAAAAATCTAAACCCTAAACCCTAAAAACTTAAACCCTAAACCCCAAATCCTAAACCCTAAAAAACACTAAACTAACCTAAACCCTAAACCCTAAACCCTAAGCCCTAAACCTAAAAATAAAACCTAAAAAAAAATAAAAGAATAAAACCTAAACCCTACAGTAAAAAATACTAAACCTAAAATAAACAAAATAAAATAAACCTAAAATTAAACTAAAATAAATAAAAATTAAAACAATACTAAAAAATAAATAAAATTAAAACTAAACCTAAACTAAATAAAATAAAATAAACTAAAATAAACCTAAACTAAAAAATAAAACATAAAAATAAACATAAAATAAACTAAAACTAAACCCTAAACTAAATAAAATAAAATAAACTAAAAATAAACCTAAAATAAAAAATAAAACCTAAAAATAAACCTAAAAAAATAAAATAAAAATTTAAACATAAACCTAAAAAATATCCTCAACATAACTAATAAAATAAAAATAAAACTAAGCTAAAAAAAACCTAAACCTAAACCTAAACCTAAAAAATAAACTAAAATAAATAACCTAAACTAAAATAAATAAACCAAAAATAAATAAACTAAACCAAATAAATATAAAAAATAAACCTAAATAAAAAAAATAAATAAACTAAAATAATAAAAAAACTAAACTAAAAAAACTAAAAAAAAAAACCTAAACCTACCAATTTACTTAATTTTAAAAAATACCACCTAAACATAAAAATAAACCCTAAACCCTAAAAACCTAAACCAAAAAATAAATTAAAAAGAAAACTCAACTAAAAATAAACTTAAACTTAAAAAATAAACTAAAATAAATAACCTAAACTAAAATAAATAAACTAAAATAAATAAAATTATAAAAATGAACCTGAATAAAAATAAAAAATAAAATAAACATAAATAGTTAATAAAATTAAACAAAATAAACCTAAACCTACTTTCTTAATTAAAACTCTAAACTAAATAAATACTAAACAATAAACCCTAAACAAAATACTAACCTAAGAAACCCTAAACCTATAATAAACCCTAAATAAATAAAAAAACCTAAACTAAACCCTAGCCCTAAACCCTAAAAACCTTAAACTATAAATAAACCTAAACCTTATAAATTCTAAACCCTAAACCTAAACTAAACCATAAACCCAAAAACTCTAAATCATAAACCCTAGAGTTTAAGCTCTAAACCCTAAACCTTAAAACCCTAAACCTTAAACCCTAAACCCTAAAATCATAAACTTTAAACCATAAACCCTAAACCCTAAAACCTAATACCTTAAACCCTCAACACCAAACCCTAAACCCTAAACCATAAACCTAAATAAATAAAAAAAATAAAATTAAATAAAAACCTAAACTAAAACTAAATTAAACCAAACTAAAATAAATAAAATAAAAAATAAAAACTATACTAAATAAAATAAATAAAAAACTTAAACTAAACTAAAAAAAATAAAATTAACCTAAAAAAAACCTAAATAAAAGAAAACTAAACCTAAAATAAATATAAAATTAACCCAAAATAAAATAAAATAAAAATTAAATAAAAACCTAAACCAAAAAAGTAAACCTAAAAATAAATAAAAATTAAAAAAACCTAAACCTTAATCTAAACTAAAAAAAACTAAACTAAAATAAATAAACTTAAACATAAACATAAATAAACCTAAATCTAAACTAAAAAAACTAAACTAAAAATAAAACACCTAAACCTAAAATTAAAATAAACTAAACCTAAACCATAAACTAAATAAAATAAAATAAACTAAAAATAGACCTAAACCTAAACAAAAAAAATAAACCTAAAATAATAAATAAAAAAAACTTAAAACCTAAACCTAAAAAAATAAAATAAAAACTAAACCAAAACCTAAAAATAAAAAATAAAACCTAAACCTAAAATGTAAAATAAAAATAAAACTAAGCTTAAAAATAAACATAAACCTAAACCTTTACTTAAAAAATCTAAAATAAAAAACCTAAACTAAAATAAATAAACTAAACTGAAAAAAATTAAAAATAAACTAAAATGAAAATAAAAAATTAAATAAACTAAAATAAATAAAAAAATAAATTAAATAAACTAACTAAACCTAAACCTACTAGTTTACTTAATCAAAAAAAAACCTAAACCTAAAATAAACCCTAAACCCTAAAAAATCCTAAACTTTAAACCCTAAACCTTAAAAACCTAAACCCTAAACCCTAAATCCTCAATCCTAAAAAACCATAAACCTTAAACTCTAAAGCCTAAAACTTAGACCCTCAAAACCCTAAACTTTAAAACATAAACACTAAACCCTAAACCATAAATCATAAATCTGCTAGTTCACTTAATATAAAAAATTTAAATAAAATAAAATAAAATAAAATAAAACTAATAAATCCTAAACCCTAAATCTAATAACCCTAAACCCTAAACCCTATAACCCTAAACCTAAACTAAACCTAAACTAATCCTAAAACCTAAATCCTAAACCCTAAACCCAAACACCAAACCCAAAACCCTAAAACCCTAAATAAATAAACCTTAAACCCTAAACTAAAAAACCTAAAATAAAAACCTAAAAAAATAAAAAAATCAAACCTAAACACTAAAACCTAAACTAAAATAAACAAAATAAAATAAACCGAAAACTAAAAAAAAAGAAATAAAATTAAAAACAATACCTAAAATAAACTAAAACTAAACCCTAAACTAAATAAAATAAAATAAACTAAAAATAAACCTAAACTGAAAAATAAAACATAAAAATAAACCTAAAATAAACTAAAACTAAACCATAAACTAAATAAAATAAATTAAACTAAAAATAAACCTAAACTAAAAAATAAAACCTAAAAATAAACCTAAAATAAAAACCTAAACCTAAAAAAATAAAATAAAACTCTAAACATAAACCTAAAAATATCCTAACATAAATAATAAAATAAAATAAACTAAAAAACATAAACCTAAACCTAACCTAAAAATAAACTAAAATAAATAACCTAAACTAAAATAAATAAACCAAAAATAAATAACCTAAACTAAATAAATATAAAGAAATTAACCTAAATAAAAATAAAAATAAATAAACTAAAATAATAAACTAAAAAAAAAACTAAACCTAAACCTAACCTAAAACCCTAAACCCAAAATAAACCCTAAACCAAACCTAAAAAAAAAAACCCTAAACCTTAAATCCTAAACCCTAAAAACCTAAACCAAAAAAATAAATTAAAAATAAAACTCAACAAAAAAATAAACTTAAACTTAAAAAATAAACTAAAATAAAAAACCTAAACTAAAATAAATAAACTAAATAAAATAAAAAAATAAAAATTAAACTAAATAAAAATAAAAAAATAAAATAAACACAAATAGTTAATAAAAATAAACCTAAACCTACTAGTTTACTTAATTTTTTTTTAAAACTAATGCTAAATAACAAAGCAATAAACCATAAACACTAACACTAACCCTAAGCCCTAAACCCTAAACCGTAAACCCTAAACCTACAACCCTAAACCCTAAACCCTAAACACTAAAACCCTAAACCCTAAACCCTAAACCCTAAACCTTAAACCTTAAACCTTACAACCCTAAACCTTAAATCCTAAACCTTATACCATAATCTCTAAACCCTAAATCCTAAACCCTAAACCCTAAACCCAAAAACCTTAAACCCTAAACCCTAGAGCTTAAGCCCTAAACCCTAAACCTTAAACCCTAAATCTTAAACATTAAATCCTAAAACCATAAACCCTAAACCATAAACCCTAAACCCTAAACCTAAATAAATAAATAAAATAAAATAAAATAAAAACCTAAACTAAAACCTTAAATTAAACATAAACTAAAAGAAAAATAAAATAGAAAATAAAAATTATACTAAAATAAAATAAATAAAAACCAAAACTAAACTTAAAAAATAAAATTAACATAAAAATAAAAACCTAAATAAAAGAAAAACTAAACCTAAAATAAATATAAAATTAACCTTAGATAAAATAAAATAAAAATTAAATAAAAGTCTAAACCTAAAAAATAAACCTAAAAATAAATAAAAATTAAAAAAACCTAAGCCTAAACCTAAACTAGAAAAAAAAACTAAACTAAAATAAATAATACCTAAACGTAAACATAAAATAAACCTAAATCTAAACTAAAAAAAACTATACTAAAATAAAAAACACCTAAACCTAAAATTAAAATAAACTAAACCTAAAACATAAACTAAATAAAATAAAATAAACTAAAAATAGACCTAAACCTAAACAAAAAAAAATAATACCAAAAAATAAACTTACAATAAAAACTTAAACCTAAACCTAAAAAAAATAAAATAAAAAAACATAAACCTAAACCTAAAAAATAAAAAATAAAAAACCTAAACCTAAAAAAATAAAGATAAACTAAAAATAAACATAAACCTAAACCTTAACTTAAAAAATAATCTAAAATAAAAAACCTAAACTAAAATAAATAAACTAAACTAAATAAAATTAAAAATCAACCAAAATAAAAATAAAAATTAAATAAACAAAAATAAATAAAAAATAAAGTAAATAAACTAACTAAACCTAAACCTACTAGTTTACTTAATTTAAAAAATAACTAAACCTAAAATAAACCTTAAACCCTAAAAAATCCTAAACTTTAAACCTTAAACCCTAAAAACCTAAACCCTAAATCCTAAATCCTAAATCCTAAAAAACCATAAACCTTAAACCCTAAATCCTAAACCGTAGACCCTCAAAACCCTAAACCCTAAATCCTAAACACTAAACCCTAAACCATAAACCCTAAATCTACTAGTTTACATAATATAAAAAATTTAAAAAAATTAAAATAAAAATAAAATTAAAACTTTAACAAAATAAACCTAAACTAACCCCAACTCTAAACCCTAAACCCTAAACCCTAAACTAACCCTAAACCCTACTAAATACTAAAACCTACAACCCTAAACCCTAAACCCAAAACACCAAACCCAAAACCCTAAACTCTAAACCCTAAGCCCTAAACCCTAAAACCTCAAGCATAAACACTAAACCTTAAACCCTAAACCCTAAACCCTAAACCCTAAATCCTAAACCGTAAACCTACTAGTTTACTTAATATAAAAAAATGAAAATAAAAATAAAAATAAGCCCAAACCCTAAACCCTAAATCCTAAACTAACCTAAACTAAACCTAACCCTAAACCCTAAACTCTAAACCCTAAAAATATAAAAACATAAACATAAACTAAATATAACCTATAAAAAATAAAAAATAAAAAACCTAAACCTAAATAAAATAAAAAAAATAAAAAAAATAAAAACTTAAACTAAATCCTAAACCTTAACCTAAACATAAAATAAAATAAAAAATAAAAATTAAACTAAAATAAGATAAATAAAATAAAACAAACTAAAAAAATATAATAAACTTAGAAATAAAAAACCAAAAGAAAATAAAAATAAAGTAAACCTAAAATAAAATAAGATAAAAACTAAATAAAAACTTGAACCTAAAAAAAATAAAAAATAAAACCTAAACCCTACACTAAAAAAAACCTAAACCTAGAATAAACAAAATAAAATAAGCCTAAACCTAAACTAAAATAAATAAAATTTAAAACAATACCTAAAATAAACTAAAACTAAACCCTAACCTAAATAAAATAAAATAAACTAAAAATATACCTAAACTAAAAAATAAAACCTAAGAATAAACCTAAAATAAACTAAATCTAAACCTTCAACTAAATAAAATAAAATAAACTAAAAATAAACCTAAACTAAAAAAATAAAACCTAAAAATAAACCTAAAATAAAAACCTAAACCTAAGAAAATAAAATAAAAACCTAAACATAAACCTAAAAAAAAATATCCTAACATAAATAATAAAATAAAAAATAAAACTAAGCTAAAAAAAAAAACATAAACCTAAACCAAAACCTAAAAATAAATAAAATAAATAAATCTAAACAAAATAAATAAACTAAAAATAAAAACTAAACTAAATAAATATAAAAAATAAACCTAAATAAAATAAAAATAAATAAACTAAAATAAATAAAAATAAACTAAATAAATAAAACCTAAACCTAAACTACTAATAAAAAATATAAACATAAAATAAACCTAAACCCTAAACCCTAAAAAAACCCAAAACCTAAACCAAAATAAACCTAAAATAAACCCTAAACCTAAACCCTAAACCTAAACTCTAAATCCTAATATAAACCCTAAACCCTAAAAAACTAAAATAAAACTAAACTAAAACCTAAACTAAAACCTAAATACTAAATCTAAACCTAAACTAACCTAAACACTAAACCCTAAACTAACTAACCTAAACTATAAACTAAACTTATACCTAAACTAAATAAACTTAAATAAACCTCTAAACCTAAATCTAAACTAAACCCTAAACTAAGACTAAAACCTTAAACCTAAAACCCTAAACTCAAAACTTAAGCTAAAGTTTAAACACTGAGCCCTAAACCCTAAAACCTAATTTAAACTAAACCCTAAATAAAATAAACTAAACTCTAAACCTAAACATTAAACCCTATAAACCCTAAACTACCTAAAACCCTAAGCCCTAAACACCAAATTAAATAAACTAAAAACCTAAACCTAAACTAAACCCTAAACTAAACCCCATAAAAAACCCTAAACCCTAGACTAATACTAAACCTGAAGCCCTAATCCCTAGACCCTATCCCTAAACCCTAAACCCTTAAACCCTAAATCCTAAAACCCTAAACCCTAAATAAAATAAAATAAAAATAAAATAAAAACTAAAGATAAAATAAAAATAAAATAAAATAAAAACTAGATAAAAACATAAACCTAAAAAATAAACCTAAAAATAAAACCTAAAAATAATTAAAAAAACCTAAACCTAAAATAAAAATAAAATAAACCTAAAACTAAACCAAAATAAATAAAACTTAAACCTAAATCTAAAATAAACTAAACCTAAACCTAAACCTAAACCTAAACTAAATAAAATAAACTAAACTAAAAATAAACCTAAGCCTAAACTAAAAAACAATACCTAAAAATAAACCTAAAATAATAACCTAAAACCTAAACATAAAAAATAAAATAAAAACCTAACCCTAAAAATAAAAAGTAAAACCTAAACCTAAAAAATAAAATAAAATAAAAATTCATATAGAAAATAAACCAAAATAAAAATAAAGAATAGAATTAACTCAAATAATTAAAGAATAAACTAAATAAACCTAAACCTACTGGATTACTCAATCTTTTAAAAAAAAATCAAACTTTAAATCTAAATAAAAATAAACTCTAAACCCTAAATCCTAAATCCTAAACTCTAAACCCTAATCCCTAAATCATAAAACTAACCCTAATCCCTAAACCTACAACTCTAAACCCTAAACCCTTAAATTCTAAACCATAAACCTTGAAACCTAAACCCTAAAACCCTAAACCCTAAACCCTAAACAATAAAACCTGCCACCCCAAACCCTAAATTCTAAACCCTAAACCCTAAAACTTACTACCCTAAACTGTAAACCCTAAACCCTAAACTAACCCTAAACCCTAAACCATAAACTCACCCTAAACCCTAAGAATAACCTTGAAAACATAAAACCAAACTATATTTGGTGGAGGCAAGGTGGAGGTTATCACAAAAGTGGTGGGGAATCTAGAGGTCTGGATATGGAGGTGGTGGTCACAATAGGTGGTTATGGAGGAAATGGAGGCTATAACCTGGTGGTGGAAAGAAATCAGGGATATGATGGTGAATCCCACTACTTGAGAGGTGAGGGTGGTATTGAAAACTAAACTAAAGAACTAATCCATCTAGTACTTATGGAACTATGTCTTTAAAGAGACAATTCTACTTATCAAGGATTTTATTTACTCTAGGGTGCTCATTTTTATCTGTCGCTTGTGACTTAATAAACTTGGTGTTACTTGGTTGATGAAATTGAAAAGAAGAAACGTTCAATCTGAATTTGTTCTAAAAAAAACCTTAAACTCTAAACCCTAAACCATAAACCCTAAACTAAAACTTAAATCCTAAACCTAAAACTTATACCCTAAACCCCAAACCTTAAACCCTAAACCCTAAACCATAAACCCTAAAATTAAACCCTAAACCCTAAACCCTAAACCTAAAACTAAACCCTAAACTAAAACCCTAAACCTAAACCAAACCCTAAACCCTAAACCCCAAACCCTGAATTCTAAACCCTAAACCATAAAATAACTCTAAACCCTAAACTAAGCCTAAACTAACCATAAACCCTAACCCTAAACCCTAAACCTTGAATAAAGATGTCATTAAGAGTAGATCTAAAGAACGACCAATCCTAACATAGTTATGATGGCTTCATTAGATTTCTTGGTCCAATATGTGTGGTACTATTTATGAAGGTGGCCTTGGGTGGAGATTTTTTATGGACTCCACTGATGTTTTCTCTTATAAACTTTGGTGGAATTCTCAAAAAAATGAAAGTTTATGGGAAAAATTAATGAAATTTAAATTTTGCAAGGTAAGCATCCTTTGATTTGCAATTATAAACATTGTGATTCTATTGTTTGGAAATGGATCTGTGATATTAAATGGAAAGTGGAACCTATCATTATTTTGGGGTATTTATAATCTTCCTTTTGGCAAGATAAAATATGATGACTTTTCAATGATTCTTTGCTTAATACACATTCTACTTCTTCTTTGAAAGTTAGTCATTTTATTTATAATGGGGAATGCAATTTCAATTTAAATGAGTTAATTTCTATTTTCATTAGTAATAACATCATTAATATTTCTATTAATGGTAATTTTCTCGATCAAATTTATTTAAAATTTCTAGTAATGGAGAATTTTCTTTAAAGATACTTGGCATTGTTAAAACTCCACTTCTACTAAAGAAATAAGAACGATCGATCCGATTTGCTACTTATGGAACTATGTCTTTAATGAGATGGTTCTAGTTATCTAGATTTTTGATTTGCTCTATGCATGCTCATTTTGATCTATGTCATCGCTGTCTTAAAACATGATGTGTTACTTGAGGAAATAAAAAGAAGAAATGTTAATAATTTCTTCCTTAAAAAAAAATCAAAAACCCTAAACCCCAAACCCTAAACCCTAAACACTAAAACATAAATACTAAACCCCTAGACCCTAAACCCTAAATGGTAAGCCCTAACCCTAAACCGTAAAACCTAAAACCTTAAACCCTAAATCATAAAAACCTAAAAGCCTAAACCTAAACTAAATAAAACCTAAAAATAAAATAAATAAATAAAAAACTTAAACCAAAATAAAATAAATAAATAAAATAAAATATAAGCATAAACTGAAACCTAAACCTAAAATAAACCTAAAAAATATAAAATAAAAACTAAACTAAATAAAATAGAATATATTAAAAATAAAATATAAACCTAAAATAAAAATAAAATAAATAACCTAAATAAAATAAAAAACTAAACCTAAAATAAAATAAAATAAACCTAAAAATAAAATAAAAAAACTAAACCTAAAAAATAAAACCTAAACAAAAAAGCTAAATAAATATCTAAAATAAAATTCTAAAATAAAAACCTAAATAAAATACAAACTAAACCTTAAAATAAAAATAAAATAAAATAAAAACTAAATAACAATCTAAACCTAAACAATAAATCTAAAAATAAAACCTAAAAATAAAACTTAAACCCTAAATAAATAAATAAACTTAAACATAAAATTAAAATAAAGAAAATGAAAACCTAAACTAAAATAAACTAGTGTAAAATAAATAAAACCTAAACATAAACCTAAAATAAACTAAACTTAAACCTAAACCAAAATAAAATAAAATAAAATTAACTAAAAATAATCCTAAACCTAAACTAAAAAATAAAACCTAAAAATAAATCAAAAATAAAATAAAAGCCCAAACCTAAACCTAAAAATAAAAAATAAAATATAAAACTAAAAAATAAACCTTAACCTAAACCTAAAATAAAGTAAACCTAAACCTAAATCCAAACTAAATAAAATGAAAAAAAATAAAAATAAACCAAAACCTAAACTAAAAAATAAAACATAAAAATAAACCTAAAATAAAAACCTAAAACCTAAACATAAAAAAATAAAATAAAAACCTAAACCTAAACCTAAAAATAAAAAATAATACCTAAACTTAAAAAACAAAATAAAAATAAAACTAAATTAAAAAATAAACCTAAATGTAAATCTAAACCTAAAAAATAAACCAAGATAAAACCTAAACTAAAAAGAGCTAAAAAAATTAAAAAAAATAAACCTAATAAAAATATATAAAATAAAATAAACTAAATAAATAAAAAAGTAAACCAATAAACCTAAAGCATGTTTACTTAATTTAAAAAAATAAAAAATAAGAATAAAATAATAAAAAACCCTAAACCCTAAAACTAACCCTAAACCCTAAACCTATAATCCTTAACCCTAAATCCTAAAACCCTAAACCCTAATACCTAAAATCCTAAACCTTAAACCCTATACGCTAAACCCTAAAACCTACAACTTACAACCCTAAATGCTAAACCCCAAAACACCAAAAAAATAAAAAACCCTTCCCAATCCCGAGCTTTGATGATTCTTGAATCCTTTTAGTTCTCTTTATTATTTTTTATAAGATGGTTTTCCAAAAATTTCTTCAAGTGTGGCTTCAGATCTTTGGCCTTCGGCTTATCCATTTTCAGTTTTTAAGTGGCACCATTTCCCATGGCATTAGTCTCTTTTAGTACTTGGGGGAAAAATAAATGCTCCAGCTACACCAGCTCAGCCTTCCAACTCTTTGGGTATAACTAAACCTTTTGTCTCTAAATCCTTCAAAGATGCTTTATCCGTAAGGATTCTTCAACTTCTTCTAATATTTTTTAAACTTCATAATGACCTTCAAGATGTTGGCTATTATGTGTTCTGACTTGGATATTAAAAAACTAGTTGAGCTTTCTACAATCATTGCAAAACTCATGGATGATGTCTCAGAATGTTTTGTTACTCATCCACATCTTCGGAAGAAAGTGGTTAAAGATCCTAAGGATGCTACCAAAATTGGAGATTTAAAAAGTGATAAAAAAAAATTGCTTTAAATGAAAAGGATAATGGTGGTATGAACGATATTGTTGATGTTTCTAATGTTGTCCTAATGTTTCTAATGTTGTTCCCAATGTAAGTGGTAGTGATAAGCTTGTTAAAAATGCTTCTAAAATTGTTTTGGAAAGTAATCAGGTTCAACTGCTATTTTTTTGCTATTCCTAAAAATTTGCAAGTGGATGATTTTCCTGCTTTCGTTTCAGATTCTAAAGAAATTTATGTTGCTTAAAATCTTATAGAAAATGGTTCTATTATTTTGCCTCAAAAATCTTTAAAAGAAAATATTTTTTTATCTTCTTTGAATTTGTGCAAGAATGATGGTATGGTGCTTGTTGATAATGTGCACAAGTGTTTGTTTGCATAATAAATCTATTGCCCCTTCTTTAACTATTCCAAATGGTACTTAGTGATGAATTCTCGTTTAATGTATAAAGAGGATTTGTCTTCTTGTCAAATGGGATTTTCTTCTAAATCTATTGTTAATAATGATGATAAATCTTTTTTTGATGATGAATCAATGGAGAATGAGACAGGTTTTCAAACTATTTTTGTGAAAAGGAAAACAATAGTTTAAAAATTATCCTCCTAAAGTTTCTAGATCTACTCGATGTTCTTCATCTTTTTTACCTAATAAAAAATAATGTTTAACTTTGTTATTTGGAATGTGAGGGGCATTAGTACTCTTATTATTAGGAATAGAATTAGGAATCTTTGTAAAATTTATAATGTTGGTTTCTTGGTTATTCTTGAACCCTTTATTTTTTCTTTTAAAATAGTGCATGCAACCAGGATGATTGGTTTTAGCAACTTTTGTTTCAATAGCAATAATAAGATTTGGTTATTTTGGAATAATTCTCTTACTATTTATGTTATTAATGATTTTTATCAAGTTATTAATGTGGATATTTCATTTGGTGATTATCATGCTTTTGGCTCTTTGTTTATGTTCATTGTAACAAGTTAGAGAGGATAAATCGGATCAATTATCTTTTGCTTCTTGTTAATGATTCTTGGATTGTTGGTGGGGATTTCAATGGTCCTTTCTTTGAATGAAAGAAAGGGGTTCTTTACCAATTTACATTCAATGGAAGATTTTGCAAATATGATTTTGGATTGTAATCTTTATGATGTTGGTTTCATTGGTTCTCAATTTACTTGGAATAATCATAGATTTTGCAATGGTTGTATCGCTCCTTATTTAATAATTATTGGTTAAACAGTTGGCCATTAACTTTGGTGGAGCATCTTATGAGACCACTCTCGGATCATGCACCTCTTTTGATTTTTATTAAGGATGTTGTTTATAAAAGTTTTCATGATGTTATTTCTTATAAGTGGTGTGATCCTCTTTCTCTCGATGATTGTGCATTTGGTATGATGAGGTTTCGGCTTAAGCTTGAAAGGCTTAAGCATAATATCACTTGGTGGAGAAGAAACTATTTTAAAAATCTTTTGATAATATCAAGAATATGGAACAAAAGGTGAAATATTTGGAAGAACTTGTTATTACTGATTCTTCTTTTTGTTCTAATCTTGCTGAAGCTAAAGATAATCTAATTAAGTTTTAGAATATGGTGGATACTTATTGGAGACAAAAAGCTACCTCTAAGCACCTTTCTAAGGGGGAAAGAAACACTAAATATTTTCATGATTTTGTAATGAAAAGAAGAGTTCTTGGTCATATTCATAAAATCAAGAACTTTGATGGTTCTTGGCTTACCAAAAAGAGGATATATTTTCTTCTGCACTTAATTTTTTTAAAGATCTGTTAAATAAAAATTATCAACTTTAGCATTAATCCAATCCATCTATCATCCCTTATATTCTATCTATAGAGGATAATGAGTGCTTGGTTACCCTCCTTAATGAGGAAATTTTTAATATTCATAATGGTATGAATGTTGATTTGTATCAATGGTTACACTACTTTATTCTTTCAAAAGCTTGGTTTATTATTAAAATTGATCTTGTTAATGATATTATTTTTTTTCAAGGAATTCTATTCCTAAATATTTTACTAGTATTTCTATTATTCTTATTCCTAAGAAAGATAATCGACTTTTGGAATGACTTTAGGCCTATTAGTCTTTATACTTTTTTCAATAAATTGATTTCTAAAATTTTGACTAACAAGCTTAGTAAGTTTTTTTTTTCCTAAGATTATATCTCTTAATCAAACTAGCTTTGTGAAAGGAAGAACTATTTTAGATAACATCTTACTTGCTCAAGAATTGATTCATGATTTGAATGTTAAAACTAGAGGTGACAATTTACTTTTTAAGCTTGACATCACAAAAGCTTATGATAACATTTCTTGGGATTTTCTTAATAGCATTCTATTTTTTTTTATTTGGTTTTTCTAATCATTATGTTTCTTTGGTTAACAATATAATTAGAAATTATTGGTTTTTATTAGTTATCAAAGGTGAAAACTTTGGTTTCTTTAATTCCTCTCAAGGTATAAGACAAGGTGACCCTCTTTCTCATCACTTTTATTATTGCATTGAATATTTGTCTTGTTGGCTTAATCTTTTTTTTAGAAGAATTCTAGTATGTATTTTAAGAATCTTGTGGTTTTGGCTATCTCTCATTTAAGCTTTTCTAATGATTTCATAATATTTTGTAATGGTTCATTACATTATGTTGAAATGCTTAAGGGTTTTTTAAATAAATTTGAAAAGAAAAGTAGCCTTTTGATTGATACTCATAAAAGTTGTTTTTATCACTTATACTTCTATTTCTATTCATAGAATTAATAAAATAAAGGATATCACTAATTTTTCACATCAAAATATTCCTATTAAATATTTAGGCTCCCCTTTATATTGTAGTCATAAGAGATACCATCTCTTTGATGAGGTAATTCATAATATTCAAAATAAAATTTCTACCCTTGAATTTCATGTTTTATCTTTTGGTGGTAGGTTAATTATTATTAAAAGTAATCTTTATTCTCTTCCTTTTTACTTGTTGCTTAATATTGTTCCTACTTCCTTATTGTTATGATTGAAAGACTTTTAATAAGTTTTTTGGGGTTCTAGGAATTCCAAAAGGCTTCATTGGACTTTGTCCAATATGTGTGGTACTATTTATGAAGGTGGCCTATTATGCAGATTGATTTGATGGACTCCACCAATGTTTTTCTTATAAACTTTGGTGGAATTTTCAAAAAATGAAAGTCTTTGAAAAATAAAATTTAAATATTAAAAGGTAATCCTTTGATTTGCAATTATAAACATGGTGATTCTATTGTTTGGAAATGGCTCTATAATGTTAAATGGAAAGTGGAACCTCTCATTTTGGGGTATTAATAATGGGTCTTCCTTCTTTGGCAAGATAACGGATGGGGACTTTTCAATGATTCTTTGCTTAATACCCATTCTACTTCTTCTTTGAAAGTTAGTCATTTTATTTATAATGGGAATGAATTTCTCTCTTAAATGATTTGATTCTTGTTTTCATTAATAATAACATCATTACATTTCTATTGATGGTAATTTTCGGATCAAATTCTTTTAAAATTTTAGTAATGGAGAATTTTCTTTAAAGATACTTGGCATTATGTTAAAGTTAAAAACTCCACTTCTCCTATTTTCCTTAAAATTTGGAATAATATTATTCCTACTTCTTACTCTATTCTTGTGTGGAGAATTTTAAGGGATTATATTGTTCTTGACTCTTTACTTTGGGACAAAGGTTTTTATATACTTTCCAAATGCATTTGTTTTTTCATATTAAGAATGTTAATCATGTTTTTATTAATGGTGCCATTGCCTCTAAAGTTTGGGGTTGGTTTGAGGATTTATTTAATTTAAGTTGTTTTAATGACAATTTAACGTTAATGCAACTTCTAGATTCTTATTTTCTTAATACTGTTAAACGGTATATTAAAATGATGCTAAACATCATGATTTGGTTTATTTTCTTAATACTTTAAAGTTTAGGATTTATTTAATTTAAGTTGTTACTTTGATTTGGTTTATTTGGCTTGACAGAAATGATGCTAAACATCATGATGTGCCTATAAACCATATGAGGATTATTGCTAGGACTAAAGAAAAGATTTTTTTTCTTTACATAAGGCTGCTCTTCTTAATGGTACTGATGGTGTAAGTTTGTTGCCTCTAAATTAGGTATCAGTTTTCCATATTATGACTCATCTCCTAAATATAAAATTATTCATTGGATTAAGCTCCTAGTTGTTGTATTAAAATTAATATTGATGGCTCTGTTGCACATAATAAGTCGGGTTGTGGTGGTATTTTTAGAAACAATCATGGGAATATTATCGTGGCATTTTCCACTCCTCTTTCTACTAAATTAGTTATTTTTGCTGAATTGATGGCTATTTTCTATGCTCTTAAGCTTTATTTTAAGAAAAAATTTCAGACTATTTATGTTTAGAAATAAAATTTTAGACTATTTTATGCTCCTAAGAATGGGTAGAACCTTGACGGGAGGAACCTCACCATCAACCAAGATCAGTCTAGATCTGGAAGTTGAGGCAAAATCGGAGGTGGCAATTATCGTTGTGGTGGTGGGGGATTTGGAGGTGCTTGTGGATATGGAGATGGTGGTCGGAGTAGTGGTGGTTATGGAAGTGGAGGAGCAACGGAGGTTACAACCGTGGTGGTGGCGGAGGGAGAGATCGAGGATATGACAGTGGATCCCTCTACTCGAGAGGCCGAGGTGGTTCTAATGGGAACTGGAGAAACTGATGAAAGGTCAAGTAGATCTGTTGCTTATGAAACTGAAGTAGAGACAGTTCTAGTTACCTAAAGATTTTGATTTGCTTTATGCGTGCTCATTTTTATCTGTCATCTCTTGTGTCTAAGAAAACTTGGTGTGTTACTTGGTTGATGAAATCGAAAAGAAGAAATATGGAATCTGAATTTGTTCTCTTGTAAAAAAAATCAAAACCCTAAACCTTAAACTAAAACCTGAACCCTAAACCCTAAACTAAAACCTGAACCCTAAACCCAAAACTAAAACCTGAACCCTAAACCCTAAAAACCCTAAATCTTAAACCCTAAAACCTAAAACCTAAAACCCTAAACCTTAAAGCCTAAATCCTTAAACCTAAACCCTAGATCCTAAACCCTAAACCCTAAACACCAAACCCTAAACCCTAAACCCTAAACCCTAAACTAACCCTAAACCGTGCTAAAACCTAAACTTAAACTAAAACCTAAAAAAAATAAAATAAATAAAAAACCTAAACCTAAAAAATAAATTAAATTAAAATAAACCTAAACCTAAACCTAAACTTAATAAAAATAAAACTTAAATAAAATAAAATAACTAAAAACCTAAACTAAACTAAAATAATAAAAAAAACTTAAAAAAATTAAAAACTAAACCTAAAATAAAAATAAAATAAACCTAAAGTAAAATAAAATAAAATCTAAATAAAAACCTAAACCTAAAAAAAAACCTAAAAAACAAAATATAAAAAAAAAACTAAACCCTAAACTAAAAAAAAAATCTAAACTTAAAATAAGAAGAAAATAAACCTAAACCTAAACTGAAATAAACTAAACTAAAATAATTAAAACCTAAACCTAAACCAAAACTAAATAAAATAAAATAAACTAAAAAAAAAACCTAAACCTAAAACAAAAAATAAAACTAAAAAATAAATCTAAAATCTAAGCTAAAAAAATAAAATAAAAACCTAAACTTAAACTTATATATAAAAAATAAAACCTAAACCTAAAAAACAAAATAAAAATAAAACTAAACTAAAAAATAAACCTAAACCTAAGCCTAGAAAATAAACAAAAATAAAAAACCTAAACTAAAATAAATAAATCTAAAATAAATAATCTAAATTACCTAAAAATAAAAAATAAAATAAACTAAAATAAATAAAAATTAAATTAAATAAACATAAGCGTACAAGTTTACTTAAATTTTTTTTAACCCTAACCCTAAACCTTAAACCCTAAAATTAACATTAAACCCTAAATAAACCCTAAACCCTAAACCTATAACCCTAAACCCTAAACCCAAAACCCTAAACCCTAAAACCCTAAACACTAAACTGTAAACCCTAAACCCTAAAACCTGTAATCCTAAACCCTAAACCCTAAACCCTAAACCCTAAAAAATCCTAAACCCTAAATCGCAAACCCTAAACACTAAACCCTAAACCCTATAACCCTAAACCCTAAACCCTAAATCCTCAAAACTCTAAACCCTAAAGCCTAAACACTATAACCTAAACCCTAAACCCTAAAGCCTAAACACTAAAGCCTAAACTTTAAACCCAAAACCCTAAACCTTAAACCCTAAATCAAAAACATTAATCATATTTTTTACTTTTTAGCCTAAGCTGGGTTATGTTCTTAACCTCTTGCTTCTATGTTGGCCTAGTGGTTGCTACCTAGTGGTTTCTGTCTTTCCAGCTTAGGTTGGCTTGGTTTCTTCAGTCTAGTGGCTGTTATCTTCTCTGCCTTGTTACTCTGGTTGATGGTGGATGAGATGGTTTCTGCTCTAGATTTATTCTATTTTTTTGCACTAGTTGATTTGTTTGCTCTCCTCTTGAACTCAAATTACTTTTTGTTGATTTTTCATGGTTGACTGGGTGGCCTTCCTAGTGGAAACAACTATTGGTTGTTACCTTTCTGTGCCTTCTTTTGGAGAGTTTCCTAACTACTTTTTTGGGGGTTGCCTCCTAGTTCTTTATTATTTATTGTTGGATTCTTCCTTTGCTTTGGTTTTTTGTTTGGTTATTCTCCTAGGATTAGCCTCTACTGACTGCATTATTTGCAACAGGTTTTATGTTGTTACTATGCTTCTTATCCGATTAGTCTAATTTGCTGGGGAAGTTTGGTTTTTTGGCTAGTCCTGGTTAGCTGCTACTATTGCCTTTCTATGGTGGTTGTTTCTCTATTGGATCTCTATTGTGTGGTACTTTATTAGTTTCTATTTTTCCTTGGCTATTGGGGATGCTTCCTTTGTTGGTTACTTATGATGGGCTATTCTCTGGTGGTTACCTTATGGCTATTTTACTTAGCTGGTTTGCTTGGAGGACTTTTAGTTGTCATTGGAATCTTGGTTGGTTAATTTTCTTCTTGTTGGTCTTTTCCTTCTTCTTGGACAATTTGCTGGAGCCTTTTACTATGCTTGTTGAACCTTTGTTGATCCTTTTGGATTGGAATTTTTATTTCTAGTGGTTGGTGGCTACATTTTTCCCCTTTTGTGTGGTTGTTTTATCTTCTAGGGATTTTCTCTGGCTATAGCTTATGTTTCCTTCAGTTGATGTTTTCATTTCTGACCTGTTTAGTCATTTATGGTTTCTCACCCTGGTTTGGCTTAGTGAATACAACTTGTTGGGACTTTGGCTTGAGGGTGCCTATCTTGGTTTTGTTAGTTGTTTCTCTATTAATTGACATGGGTCTAGTGCTTGCTAATGGCTGGTTCTAATTTTTCCTAGTTTGGAGCTTGGATGAGTATTTGGATGATGTTTATTATTTGTGTTCTAACCTTGTTCTATCCTCTCTCTAGGTTATTATGATTAGTCTATTATGGTTTTTGTTTACTGGTTTGGCTGGAGCTAGTTGCTGGTTGGTTGCTCTTTTTTTAATGGTGCAAGTTATAGAACTTTATAGACTACTGGCCTTGGATGTTTGCTTGTATCAGATATGCTAGCTATGATGGCTTTGATTTTACTCAAATATTCTCTCTAGTTGGTAGCATTACATCTGATTGTATGCCTTCTTTATGAAGTTTGGATGCTCATATGTATTGTTTCACCTTGAGATGATCCTAATTGTGCTAGAGCCTTCTCTTTCTCAGTTCTCTCCTTTCCACTCTTTGTCTTTATCCTTTTCAGCTATGACTTTTGCCTTTGTAGTGTTTTGTAGTATTCTTTTATAGGTTAGAACTTTACAGAGGGAATGGTCATTACTCAGTCAACCCAAGTGTTGTTTTTGTGGATATTACTTATCTTGCTTTCTCAAAGGAATCATGAAGCACTGGTGACTCATCCTTTTACTATTTTTAGAATTTGTTTGAGTTTTACTTTGTGTCATTTTCTCTTATGCTTTTTAACTATTATATTTTCTCTTTTATTTTCTTTTCTTTTTTCAATGTACTTAGATGGGGTTTTAGCTCTTTAGGTTTCTTTTAGCTCTTAGAGTAATAGAATTTTAGAGCTTTACCCCTTTTAAGGACATTGTATCTTATCCTTTTATGGTAATAGAATTCTAACTTCCCCTAAGAAAACACTAAACCCTAAACCAAAAACCCAAAATTGAAACCTTAAACCCTAAACCCTAAATCCTAAACCCTAAACCCTAAATTTTAAACTAACCCTAAACCTTAAAGCCTAAACACTAAACCCTAAGCCCTAAATCATAATCCCTAAATCCTAACCCTAAACCCTAAAAGAATAAAATCTTAAACCTTAAACCCTAAACCCAAAACCCAAAACCTTGACCCTAAACCCTAAACCCTAAACCCCAAATCTTAAACTTAAACTTAAAGTAACTAAATAAATTAAAAAGTTAGCTTAGAACCTAAAACTTAATAAACTTATGCTTAAACCTAAACCCTAAGAATGGGCAAAACCTTGACGGCAGGAACATCACCTTCAAATAGGGTCTAGATCTGGGTGGAGGCGAAGGTGGTGCATTATAGTGGTGGTGGGGATTTGGAGGTGTTGGTGGATATGGAGGTGGTGGTCGAAAGGGTGGTTATAAGCGGAGGAGTGATGGAGGTTACAACCGTGGTGATGGTAGAGGGAGAGATCAGAGATATGATGGTGGATCTCGTTACTCGAGAGGCAGGGGTGATTCTGATGGGAACTGGAGAAACTAAATGACAATCGACCTGATCTACTACATATGGAACTGTGTCTTTATAGTATAGATGGTTCTAATTATCTAGGATTTTTGATTTTCTCTATGTGTGCTCATTTTCTATCTATGCCATCGCTTGTGTCTTAAAAAACTTGGTGTGTGTGGTGTTTATTTTTAAGATGTGGGACATCACCCAGATCGTAGGGGCTACTTATTGAAATGATCGAGTACGACATTAAAAAAAGAAGCACTATCTTAAAAGATATAAATCATCACCTTATAATGGACCTAATCACCTAATAAGGACTCTTAAGGCATGTTGGGTCTTGTACCAGAGATCTTTCCCCTACTTTGCATGGAAAAGTAAAGTAGGGTTTATATTAAATTAGGTTCATTAAATTCCCTATGGAGGCAAGCCTCCATAGCTAATTACATCTTAAGGGATGTGAATTCCTTAAGAGTACTCTCAATTAAAGTCTTTAAAGATTTCAAGGCTTGACTATCAAAAGATTAGTTATATTTGGAAAATCAAGTGGGAAAACTCAAGGAGAAGACTAATTATTGAAGCCAAAGGAAATGAGTAGGGAATGCTCTTGATACTATGAAACCTAGTGAGCATTTTAACGAATCTTATAATTGGGCTTTGTAATTTTGAAATTGAAGAGAAGATCAATTTTGTTAAAGTTGACATTTCAATAGAAAGCTAAGACTTATAATCCAACAACACAAGATTATGTAGATGCCTAAGAGGTGAGCATTTATGCTTGTAGCTTGAAAGAAATAGCCACTTGGATCTTAAATATAGGGAGATTTATCATAAGCCAAAGTGCAACCTAAATCTAAGCAAAAATGGGCATATGGTTTAACTCCATAAGAGAGGATAAATCGCCCGACAGCTGGACTTACAATCGCCTGGAGTGGCAGCCAGCTAACACCTCCTACGCTTTAAATCCAAAAAGTCAGTCATAATATTTGCAAGATTAGTAAGGCTATTTTTGAATTAGAAATAAACTAAAGTCCTTAAATCCACTCCCAAAGAGACTAGAGCATGACTAGTATGAGCATATGACTTAGTCTAGTGCAAACTCTTTTCAAATTTGATTTATTTTGACACTTCATTTAGATAAAGGCTTTGGGTTTTTGATGCCTACATGCATGATGAAATAAGGTTGTTGGCTAAATCAGCAAGAAGGGGGTGTTTTCCAACATAAAGGATGCCCTCACAGGTCAAGCATTCCTCTATTATGTAAGGATGGAAATCCCCTATTTTCAAGAGCTAAACAATATGATGTGCATGTTGTTGGCCATTCAACATTTAGCTAAGGGGTTTCTAAATCTTTTAATTATCTTGATTTATGTCTTAGGCTTTATGTGAGGTTATTAATTGTTTAAAACTTTAGGTATAAGGTGTAGTTAGGTAGAAAGGTCAATATTTTTTCTAAGAGCATAATTGCATTCAAGGCCACACATTCAAACATAAAATGTATAAAGAAACTAAAAAAAGAATGCCATCCTAATTGCACACTTTAAACACAACATCAAATCATTTTTATATCTAACACAAAAGAATAATAGGCGCCGTACAACCCGAAAAGAAAAATGGGTAGCTGAGCTCTACCCTCATACAACTAGTACATAAAAGAATAATTTGCAATTTACAGATGATAAATGCTATGGGGGATCATCAAATCTTTATGTCTTGATGTATCTTCCTCTTTCATTGATTTAGTTTTCTCCACTTCAAAGACATCACATGGCCTCCTAGAATAAAGCCTTTTAGTCAATGCTCATCCTTATCCCCCCATAGCACTAAACCTAATTCCTAATGCAAAATTATATTAAAAATAGGAAAAGAAAATCTAACTACACTTGCAAGCAAGTGTTAGCAAAACACACATACAACCTAAGCAGTTATATTTATAATTTGGACTGAGCACCTTGCACATGGGTAACCAAACCCACCTATCCTAACATGGATTATTCTTAGGGGCTTAAGCAACCTGCAAAGAGAGCAGGAATGCGGACAATGATGCACAATCAGATCTGACCATTTGATCATAGATCAAATAGACCAAATCGATACACGTGATCTGCATGATCAGAGCTGTGTAATTCACCAATCAAAGCCACGTGATCCGCACGATCTGAGCCATCCATCTCCCTGAATGGGAGATCAGACGGCTGGTGGGTGATCTGTTAGAAGAGGTTGACGAAACACTATTCTGGGCCAAATTTTTATGATTCTTGTAAAAACATTGAATGGAAAACTTCATTTTAGGCTTAATTTTTTTGGCAATCTTTGCAAAAAATCACTCCAAATGGGGATGATATAAAATAAAAAATGCAAGCATAATCTAAAAGAAATTCCTAAAATTGACCAAAAACTATCATAAATAAAAGAACATAATGCCAGCTACAGTTTTTGAAAATTATCTCACCAAGGATGATTTTCAATGGCAGTGATGATCCGAGCATGCTCCTGAGTACAAGAAGAACATTTGGAATGGGTTCGGGCTCTTGTTTCACTTCGAAATAATGTATCCACTAATGGCTTCCACTTCCTCACCAAAATCCACTTGATTTTGATGCCTTTTGCTCAAAAACTAAGTGGGAATCATTGCTAGTTGGTTTGGGAGCTCTAGGAGATTGAAATGAGTGTATGACAAAGAGTTTTTGCCTTTTTATTTTCTTTCTCCTTGCAATGGCCGAAAATCACCTCATTCATGGTGATTTTTGGCTCCAAGTGGGAGTCTTTGGCTTGGGGTGGTTGGAGTTCTCCTTAGGTGGCTTAATTTAGTTGCCCAAGGCATGGGAGGTGGTTTCTATGAAGGATAAGTGGGCGTCCTAGCAAAGGGAAGTGGAGGTCCTTTATGCCAAGTGTTCCAATGGGAAGGGGAGGTGATTTCACCTCCCCATAAGTCATGTTGGACAGTGTCCTTAGAGCCTATGTGGACCAATGGATGAGCGTCAAGTGGCCAAGGAAGAGAAATGACCATTTAGATGGGTGTTTTATCTTATGTGATACCCTTAGCCCATGGGTAGAGTGGTCATTTGATATTGAATTTGATTTGGGTAGATTTAAAATGAGTCAAAAGTGAGTTGGACCAAATTTCATGTCATTTGGAGTTCATTTAGTTAGGTTTGGCTCAATTAGACCCATTTGGATCAAATTGGATCAAAATAGGTTAGGTTGACCAATTGGTAAAATAAGCTCAAACCAAGGGTTAGGTCAAGTTCATATGACTATTTGGAGAGGATTGTATGATTTGGTTTGAATTAATTTATATTTAATTTGGGTTTGGTCTAATTTGGCCCTTTATGTCAATTTGGGTCAACTTTGGTCAAGATGGCTAATTGGGCTAGGTTTGGCTCAATTGAAGTCCAAGTCACGTTTAAATGTTGACTTTGGGGTTATTTGAATCATTGATTTCAATGGATTTGACTTAGGTTGAAATTTGGCTAGTTTGGGTTCATATAGGCTAAAGGGTTGACTTGGTCAATCGGCTAGGTTGAATTGGTTTGACCCAATTTATATGAATTGATCATCCTAGGGTGATCAATAATCATGACATCAAGTTTGGATTAGTTTAATTCATTTTAATTTGGATTGAATTCAATTTTGGTTCATGTAGGTCAAATTGGCCACTTTGGATCAAGTGAACCAATTAGATTTAGTTGGCTTGATTTTGGGTTGAGTTGATTTAGTTGATATATATAAAAGATTGATATATAAATTCAATTGCACAATTGGTTCGATTCAAATGAGTTTTGGTTCATTTAAATATTTCAAGTCAAATGGGCTAGGTTGGGTTTGACTTGGATTGATTTTGGTTTGACTAGATGATTGTAGGTTTCATTTATATTTGGATAGATGATTGATTCAAGAGAAAATCCATTGATTTTGGCTTGATTTAGATGGCTTTTGGCAAAGTTCAAGAGAATGGCTTAAAGGGTTTAAATTAGGTTTTAATTTGATTTTCGATTTGTTTTGGAGATTTGAATTTATATTTCATTTATATTTGAGAAGATAATTGAAGGTACAATTGATTTATAAAAAAATTAATTGAGTTTGGATTGAATTGGATGGACATTTGGCTAAGTTCATGAAGGTTGATTAAAGGGATTGGGAAGGATTTCAAGTTTGGATTTGATCTTGAGTTTCAATCATTTGGAATTGAGTTTGGACTTGGATTTGAATTTGAAATTGAGTTTGAGGTGTTGTTAAAAATTTGGATTTGAATAGAATTTAATAAGGTGTACACGGATTGGGTTTAGGCTAATGGGTAGGTGATTTTTCTAAGTCCCTAAGGCATGGCCTAGTCTTATGATTAACCCTTCTAAGTTCTAAGCTTATGTTAAGTGTTCACCTCTCTAGAAGTGTCTATGACTAAGGAAACCTTAATGCCTAGAAGGTTCCTAGGTCTAATAAGAGGAGTTGAGAACTCACCCAAAAAAGTGAGGTCAACAAAAGGACCCACCAATAGGTGTGGTGTAATTGAGAAGGCAAACTGCACATATTAGCATTGACCATGATGATCAACAATGTCCAAAAGATTACAAACACTATTAAAAATGATTTATATCTAAACTTGAAAGGTAGATAAAATCATGATCTTTGGGCATAAGAGAGCCCGATGGAATCCATGAAGGATTGAATATGTGAACTTTGCACTAGGTAAGCAAGTTCAAGCTATCCACTGGGGATATGGATTTGAGTTTGATTATGAATATGATTTGTTTGGGTGTGTATCCACTGGGGATAAGAATCTGTAGTCCACTAGGGATTGGGAATGTGATCCATCCACTAGGGAAGCAAGTTTGGGAAATCTATTGGGGATAAGAGTTTGATGGTATTTCTTATGGCTCCATTTGGAAGAATTATTTGATTTGTGCTTAACTGAAGAGAGATTTGGTTTGTTCGATATGTTTTAATTTGACTATGTTGGGAAGGTTGGTTTTGAATTTATTTGTTATGGTCCCTGCCGGTGTGTGATGGACCCACTGAGAAGGGTTATGTCAACCTTGACCTATCTCAGATTTACAAATCCAAAGGGATAGTATACCAGCAATAAGGTAGGACTATCTAGCCAAAGGGGATGCCTATTAGTGTGCAACGATTGTACTTAAAAAGAAAGCATAGTAGACTTACATCTTCTAAAGCAAGGATCAACCACTAGGGTGATCTGTTGGATCTATAATAAATCAAACCCGACCTAGGGTGACTACTGAGTGAATGCGGTTGATGGACATATGTTAACTCAAAAGTTGTCAAGATTAATTTCATTAATTTTATTGATTTGTTTTAATTTGATTTGGTTTATTTTCATTTGTTTTAATTTCATTTGATGGATCCCGTCAGTGTGCGATGGACCACACTCGAGAAGCAGCTATGTCAGCTTTGGCCTATCTCAGATTTATCGATCTAAAGGGGTAGTCTATCTAAGGGTAGGACTAGCCGCCAACCTAAGGTGCCGTCTTATGCGACAATCATAAGAAGGCTGTAGACTTAATCTCCTTAAAGTGGAACTAGTTGTAGTAATAGTCTATCTTAAGATGGTGCTATCCTCTAGGGCCACCCATCGGTGTGCAATGATACTTAGAAGAAAGCATAGACTTACATCTTTAGACTTATACGTGGGTTCTTTTAGACATAGCGAACACCAACCAACTAAGGTGCCCGTCGGAAAGTGTCCAGGAAGAAGGCTTGAATTATATCTCCTCAAGTGGAACTAATTATAGTAATAGTCTATCTTTGGCTCGATAGGTGCTATCGACCAGGCCACCCTTCGGTGCAATTATTTAGGAAGAAAGCATAGTAGACTTACATCTTTCGAAGTGAGGAATAATCGCTGTGGTGACCCATTGATGGCATAACAAATCAAACCTAACCTAAGGTTGACTACTAAGTAGGGAGTCACAAAGAAGGACTAGACAGGACTTGAAGTAGTTAGGAAAGGTGTCACTTTGGGGACTTACCTAATTCTACTTGACCAAGTGGGTAGATGGCTAGTCAAGAAACCATAGTAGACTTATATCCTCTTGAATGAAGCCAACATGAAGGTAGCTTATCGACCGCACTGTAAGGTTTACCATGCTAACATAGTGCTCATCTGTGTGCAATGGTCAAGTTAGGAAGAAAAGTGTAGCAGACTTACATCCTCCTAAACAAGGGACCACTGGGGTGATGCACTAGCAGGGTAGCATGTCAGCCTGACCTAGAGCATCTAATGAGTGAGTGTCACAGGGGGCTTTATCCCACATCAAAGTAGCCCGAGACAAAAGATGTGTATGTGTGTTTGTCAGATATACTCAACAAAGTTAGTTCATAATGGCTAATTTAAAAAGAAGGCATAGCAAATTTACATCCTCTTAAATTGACCAAACATGAGGGTAGCTTACCGACCGCGCAGTAAGGCCTACCATGCTAACAAGGTGCTCATCGATGTGCAGTGATCAATTCAAGAAGAAAATATAGTAGACTTACATCCTCTTGAATAAGGAACCACTGGGGTGATGCATTAAGGGTAAGCGTCAACGACCTAGAGCATCTAATGAGTGAGGGGGGCGTTATCCCACATCAAAAAGTAGATATAAAATATGAATATTTGTTCATGTGTTTGTGTGTAGTTTGTGTTTTTGTTTTGTTGATGAAGGATAGGATGTCTCATGGGCTCCTTACACATACCCTAAACACATCGAAGAGTGGATGAAATGGTGCCAAAGGGGCAATGTGACTTCACCAAGAAAGGATGTCACTCGGGTTCTCTTACACCTAACTTAGTTGTACTACTCAAACTAGGATGCCTCTTAGGTTCTCTTACACCTATTCTAATAATACTGAAGAATCATGTGTAGTTTGTGTTTGTGTTGATGAAGGATAGGATGCCACTTGGGTTCTCTTACATCTATCCTAAACACGTCATGGCGGATTCACAAATAAGCAAATAATGCTTCCAATGAAGAAGGGATTTGATGAATGTAAAGATAGGATTTTTATTGATGATAATTATTTTTAAACATTATTTTAAAGATAGTATTTCTTTAAATATAGCCCGTTGATTGGAACCATTAGGCACTCCTCTATTATAGTGATTTAAACTACTTTCCATCCCTTGAAGCACCAAGGTAGGCCTTTCAATGATCGAAAGTAGAATAATGATTTGAAAAGTTTTGAGATTGAATAACTTTAAAAGAGTTTAAATCATCTATATTCAATGTTAATTGAAGTCTCTCTTTTGTTAAGTAGAATCTTGGAAGATGCATCTCTAATGTCATTTTAATCTCTTTTAGATCAATCCTTGTTATCCCATGATGATTTACTACAAGCTTTAGAAACTCCCCTAAAGTCATCCTAATTGTATACTTTAGGGGATTCAACTTCAAGTTGTAGTGTCAAAACCAATCGAAGACAACTACTCAGATCGTAAAGATGGTCTTCCTTTTTCTTTAAGCCTGGTGACCAGAGAAACACATGACCTTATAGAGGTAAATTCTAATGAAAATTATAAGTACAAATGACCTCTCAACCTCTAGCATCATTCAACCCATCATTGAATGAGGAGACTGCATGTAAAGAGGCTATGTTTGCTATCAAACTTTGAAATAGGTAATGTGGATTCATCTTCAAGACATACTCGAAATCTTTAGAATTATGTATGTTTGAATGTCCTTCCTTTTGGCATAATGTTGGGTAATCATGATAGCATCTTTCTTCTTCAATAAGGTTGAATTCAAACTTTGATCTTCTTCCTGATGCAAATGTTCTGACAAAAAGTTTGAGAAGTATGAATAGCAATAGGTTCAATTTTGAGTTTGTAGAATGCTACCTTTATAGATGTATTGGCCACTTCATTATGGTCTTAGCTAAAGCAATCTTTAAACTACAAAAGTAACCTAACCGAGTCATTGTCATTTTCTTTCTGACTTATCATATATGGATTTTGGGAGGGTGGATAGACTACCTTTATGTTTTGAGGTTAATCTCTTAAAGATCTAATTTTCTTCTCAACTTAAGGGAGTGTATCATCTACTTGAAAGTCTTCAAAAATCTTTAAGAAAAGTAGGTAGACTAGGAAAAAGATGAATTTATTACTTTATTTGAAGGTTTATCTACAACTATTGAATCCTCTTTCAAGCTTGAAGAAAGAGATGAAGTGGAAATTTGTTATCTCATTTTTAGGAGCAACGCTTAACTTCCAATCCTATAATAATATCATGAGATAGTAGAATTGTAGCCAATGTGCTCGTATACTGTTGACCTTATTTTTAGGATGAGATCTTAACCCCTCCATCTTAGACATAAGACTTCTCTTAGACTTTAAGAGTTCCCTAGTCTTAAGACACCTTTGGTGATTAGTTGGACACTCAGCCTAACCCTAGAGACTTAGAAGAGTTAGGCATAGGAATAGGTCATACCTTAGGGGTGTTAGGAAAATTTTCCTATCCCTTAGATTAAAGCAAATTCCTCACTTCCTCTCTGCAAGTCAAACTCCAAATCAAACTAACTCAGAACTCCAAATCAAATCAACATCAGAACTTAAATCAATTCCAACTTAATTGATTTTCTCAAACTCAAATCAATTCCAATTGATTGAAGCTTATGATTGAAATTCCAAGTTCAAAAATCTTTCCTAAGTCTTTTGATTCCCTCTTATAGACTTAGCCTAAATCAAATCCAAATCAATTCAAATTCAAGAAATGTTCTCACAACCCATTTATATTTTCATTTATATTCACATATATAATTGAAATATAAATTCAAATCAAGCAAAACAAATTCAAAATTCAAATACAATTCAAAAATCTTTTCTAAGTCACCTTGATTCTATCTTATGGACTTAGCTCAAATCAAATCCAAATCAAATAAAATTCAAGAATTTTTCTCATAAACCATTTATATTCTCATTTATACTCTCAAATATAAATGAAATATAAGTTCATCAATCCAAAAATCAATTCAAAAACTCAAACTCAAATTCGATCAAAATTCAACCTAAACCTTTCAAGTCAAATATTTGAACTTAGCCAAATCAATTTCAAATCAAGCCAAACTCTTGATTTCTCTTCATGATTCAATCAATCTTGCAATCATGAATCCAAATATAAATAAAAACTTCAAACATCAAACCAAAAATTAATTCAAAAATCAAATCCAAATTCAACCAAAATTCAACTTAAGCCTTTCAAGTCAAATTCTTGAACTTAGCCAAATCCAATTCAAATCAAGCAAAACCCTTGATTTTTCTTCATGATTCAATCAGTATTTCAATCCTTAATACAAATATAAATACAAACTCCAATCATCAAACCAAAACTAAATTCAAAAATCAAACCAAAGTCAAACTCATGTTCACCCTTTTGAACTTGAAATTGTCAAATGAATCAAAACCCATTTAACTTCAAACCACTTGCAAATGGATTTATATTTCAATCATAAGTCCATATGTGAGTTTAATAAAACTCAAATTTAGCTTTGACACTTGACCCAAAGTGACCTATAGTACCCCATATGAGCCAAATTCTAATCATAAGCAAATTGGATTGAATTAAGCTCATCTAAGTCTCACATTGTGAGCAACAATCATCATAAGGTGATAAATCACTCAAATTGGGTCAAACTAAGTCAAACTTAAGGGTTGACCAAGTCAATATTTGACCAAAATGAAACTTAAATTAGCCAAAATCCACCATATTCCAAATTGATTGAAACCATTGATCAAAACTCATTCATGACCAATGTTTGAATTTGACCAAGTCATCATTTGAGTCTAACTAGCCCAATTGGCCATAAAGTTGACCCAACTTGACCTAAAAGTCAAAATGTGTCAAAACTTGATCTAAGCCAAATTGATTGAAACTAATGGGTAAAGTTCATTCCAAATCACTTGTTGAACTTGACCAAAGTCCCAATTAATAACTAGACCAAAGCCCATTGACCTTCAACTTGACCTAAAAGTTCAAATTGAGCTAAATCTAAATATAAACCAAATTGATTTGAAATAAGGATACCAATCCATTTCAAATAATCAATAAAATATAAAACAACCCATGATCTAACCCAAATAGGTCAAATGGGTCAAATGGGTCAACTTGACCCATTTGACCTAAATGAAATTAAATGAACCAAAGCCAAATCTCAACTAAAGTGAACCAAACCAAAGTTGCCAAAACATTTCAAATGATCATATGAACTTGACCAAACCCTTGGTTTATCCTAATTTGATCAATTGATCAACTTGGCCCAAGTTGACCCATTTTGACCTAAATGGGTCAACACGAGCCAAATCATATCAAATTAACACCAAATTCTTTGGAAATAGGCCTAACCCATTTTTCAATCATACCAAACATATTCAAATTGAAATCCAAGCCAAATGACCATTTTACCCCTAGGCCATAGGGTAACCTAAAATCAAAACCACTTGTAATTTGGCCAATTCCTTTTCATGGACACTTGGCATCCTCTTAGTGGACCAAATGGTCACTAATAGACATAGTGCACTTGACCCAATCAGTTTGGGTTAGCCCAACCCAACCTAAGGCTCAAACTGACCACCCACTTAAAAATTGAGCACATGGGATCCCTCCTCCACTCAATTAAAGCACATGGAAGCTTCACTACTCCACTCCACACTCAATACCAAACCAGGTGCAAGTCCTAACAACCTAAGAAACCCATTGAATAGGGTGCATTAGATCAAAATGGCAGGCCATCTGATTCACCTAGTGGGAGATATACTCCCCCTAATTCCACTTAAATTCATAAGAGACACACTCAATTGAGCTAATGAAGCTCAGAGCAAGCATTTGCAAGTCTCCCCAAGCTTCCTTGAGTGAATTAGAATTCTCCATTTTTTGTTTCTATAAACTGAAAATAAGGGAGGCCAAGGCAATTTCCACTTTGCGCATTACTGAATATCAACTCAATTCCTCTTGCTAGCATATTTAGAGGAGTCAATCAAGTTAATCCAAACCTTTTTCCAAGTTCTCAAGGCAAGGGAGGTGGGACTTTGATCAAGGCCGAACCCAATTAAAGGAGAGCTTGGTCCATATGAAGATCCACTCAACCAAATCACCTCAAATCTTCAATAGGGCTTCATCTCCACTAGACGAAGCTATCTCAATAGATTCAAGCATCGATGATAGCCTCCAATGAGGTATGCCTTCAAAACAATCTTAAAGTAAACATGGTGTGGTCCTTTGTGAAAGAAATTCTCACCTCATGAGAATTTGACTCTTAGATCTTTGCCCCTTTACTCCAAGATGGTGTGGGTAAAATTTGAGTTCAATCCGAGCTCAATCGAGCTTAGATCATGCCATTGAAGGTGGATAGTTCCCCTTTCCCACAAGAAAACTCAGTGATTGATCATGGGCCATCCATGATCAAGACGTGTAGGAATATCTGATTAATCCCTTAATACCGCAATATGTATCTCAGCCATCTGATCCTTGATCGGACGGGTGAAGAGAAAGCACATAGCACCATCGATGATGCAGTGGTATGATGTGACAACATAAGTGGTCTCTTCAGTCGTACCATGTGGAAAGCACGCATAGGATCAACCTCCACATGGTGCTGACGGGATTAGCTATTTTAATTAGGGATTTAATTAATTATTCTTAATGGCTGAATCTTCATAATTGCATAACTAATTGTATAAAAATCATAAAATTATAAGGTAACTGCATTATAAAGATAACTTAGAAGAGAATATTCTAAAAAAATTTTCAATGGGTTTTGATCAGTGTATTTTCTCAATTAAAGTTTTATTGAAAACTCAATAACCCTAATTACTCGCTAATTATCCCACTGATTAATTCCAAACTTCTCATGTGCATTTAGGGGGATGACTTCTACCTCCCCTAATTTTCTTGGGATTTATTAATGGGTTAATTAGGGAGATCAATTAATGAATCCTTAATTACTCTCTTTATGTAATTAAGGGTAATTAAACATATGAATAGTGGTTTAATCCCTTTATTAAGTTAATTAAGCCTTGCTTAAGTAGAGAAGAGGTTTATGGAATGGATTTGGGGAATTTTCCCTAAGCCATTCTCCCCTAAACTTAATCACTTACTTAATAAATTTGATTTTCAAATCAAAACATCCAAGAACTTAATCAACCCATCTTGGGTAGATGCTTAGGTGTTCAATAACCTAAGTAGCTTAAGGAAATCAACATCCAACCCACATGTGTGGGAAGGGTTATGAAAGCACTTAAACCCTTTAACTTAATTAATCACTAATTGTGAGCCAATTATAGTAGACCCTTTCTTTCCTAGGTGCATTGCTGATTTCAATTTTTTGTGTCATTTTATGTCATACATTGGCTCATAATTTTTGGATTAAATATGTTAAAGTGGTGTAGGTAAGGGGTAATTAACACACTTAATTCACACCTTAACCTAACAAAAGCATAAAATTGATCTAATCACCTAAAAGTTGAACTTAAATAACACACACATGGGGGAATGGGTTAGGACTAGCAAACTCATCTCACATTTCTCAAACTGAAATCAAACTCAAATAAAATTCAAACTCCCTTTGAAATAAATTTGATGTGTTTTAAATAATTCTATTTCATAGGATTATCTTTAGAAATTAATTAGGGTGAAAGAATTTACATGCTTTCTTCACTTTATTTCTTTCCTAGCATGCTAAATGTGTGTATCATATGAAATTCATGCATTCATGCCTTTTAAAAATCAAATTAAAGATGAGATATTTCCTTTATGTCAAATTGCATGTTTTGGCTAAAGTAAGAATATGAATGGCTATTATCACTATTAAATCTAAATATTATTTTAAAACTTATAAATCAAATATCAAAACTGAAAGGTATGTTAATTATAATTATTTATAAGCTTTCATGTGAGTAAAATATAAATATGTGCACAGTTTGTCTTTCCTTCTCTTTTCTTTTAGCATAGTTTTGAATAGGATTTGGCAAAGTGTATAGTTCATTTGAAAAGAACACAACACTTGCTTAAATCCATTCCTATATTATTACTTAAGAAGGATATCTACACTTACACATATAAATTGCATAAATAAATCAAGCAAACAAATATAAACTTTTGCATCTTTCTTTTTCCATTCATTTCTTTTGTACATGCATATGTATTTAAGGAAATTGGTATATTAGGTCTTGAACCTTACACCCTTGGTGCTAACAATGGCACCGTACTCACTTATGCCTTTCATACACATAAATGTGCATATGAAAAATGGATAAAAGAATCACTCTTTTATAATTAATAAAAATCATGCATCATAAAGCATCCAGATTTTCTTAACTAATACTACTTAGCATTAATCATTAAGGTGTGCTATACATCCCCATTTGTATGTATAGATATGCTTAGGATTTATCCATATGCATATTACACATGTTGGGAAAGAAATGAAGTGATGTGTGTTTTTTGATATTAACTCACTTTACTTAATCTTAAAATGCCTTTCTTTTTGAATAGGTTTGTTTAGGGAAAATCTAAACTTAGGATTAATTAAAACACATAATAAAACATTCAGTAAACAAAAATTAAATATGAATCCACCTTAGAAATTACTTAAGGTAGGGAGGAAATAAAAGTTCTCTTCTCTTTTCCTCTCTTTATAACATAGTAATTAATTGTAGGATTCACTCAAACCTAATCAAAACACAAAATAAAATTAACCCAGAACAACTAAACAACTTAAATTAAAACCACCATCTAAGTTGAACATTTTCATACTTTAGAAATCTAAACCTTAAAGCCCTAGCTAAGCATATCACACAAACCTTAAATGGCACACACATTAGGCTAAGGCACCACTTCTAGTCGTATGTAAGGGTGGTGCATGGTTTGATGTTTTATTTTATTTTGTAATATTTTGTTTTAGTCTAGATGTTATGGTGTATGTGTGTAGACTGAATGGTAGGATGATTTAGTATAATCATTAGCTTCTATAGGGGATTGTGCTTAAGGGGCATTGTAATAAAAATATAAAATTGCTTTTTTCTTGCGGTGCTTATACCCCTAAGCATAATCCAAAATAAATAGTAAACTTGGTTACCCATGTGTAAAGTGATAAGTCTAATTTATATATATGCATGCTTGGGATTATATGGTTTGTTTAGCTAATCTCTATTTTGTAGGTTTTAGTTAGATTTCTTTTTTCCCATTTTCATGTAATTTTGCAATTAGGATTTTGGAATGATTATTATGGGGGATTAGGATGAACATTGGTTATAAGATTATATCTTATGTACCATGTGAAGTCTTTGGAACAACCACATTCCAACCATCCAGAAGAAGGAACCAAAAGAAGAAAGAAGAAAAAAAAAAGAATAAAGAAGAAAGAAGAAAGAAGAAAAGAAGAATGAGGACCCCCCATAACATGAATAACCTCATCTAAAGCTTAAGTTAAAAATAAAGATAAAAGAATTAGCAACCCCTTAGCTGGATGTTATCCTATTTTTCTAACATCATGCATAAAAAGCATATTGTTTCACTCTTGATTGGAGTGCTTCCACCTTGCAGAGAACTTGGCTTGACTGTGAGAACCATGGTGGAAACACACCTCCTTATCTTCTTGATTTTGGCCCATAATCTAATTCTCATGCATTAGGCATAAAGAATCCTAAACCACTGTCAAATTGATTGTCCAAAATAAAATAATATGAAAATTTGTTTTAGATTTAACTCATTAAAGCATGCCTACGATCTAGTCTCTTAGGTGTGTTTATGGACTTAGTCTCTTTCTAAATAAACAATAACTTAGCTATCTTGCAAAAGCATTTGACTTGCCTACATATTTTAAAATATAAGAAGAGTTAGTTGGCGACCACCCTAGGTTATTGTAAGTCCAATAGTCAGTGGTTTATTCTCTTGTGGAGGTAAACCAAATACCCATTTTGTCTTAAACTTAGGTCATACTTTGGCCTGTCAAAGCTCCCTAGATTCAGGTTCTAAGATTGCTTCTCCCTTTTGTGCCCAATAAGCATAAATAATCACCTCTTAGGCATTTTTATAACCTTGTATCATGGAATTATAAGCCCTAGCATTTTAATAAAAATTCAACTCAAACAAATTAATTCAATTTCAAAAAATGTAAAGCCCAATCATAGGGTAGTTTTGGATGCTTACTAGGCTTAGTATCTTAAGCATCCCTACTTATTTTTATTTGGCTTTGATAAGAACTCCCTCTTCTTTATTGATCCCACTTGACTTTATAAAAATAAACCAATCGATTGATAGTCCTACCTTTTTGAAATCTTTGGAGACAACGATCATTTACCTTAATCGTGAGTATTCATAAAGAATCCTGTTCCTTAGGATGTAATTAATTATGGGGGCTTGCCCCTGTAGGGAACTTAATGAATTCGATTTAAAATAAACCCTGCTTTACATTTTGAAGACCCATAGTCCATAGGAGTCTTTATTAAGGTGATTAGGTCCATTGTAGTGTGGTGACTTCTTTCTCTTGAGATAGTACACATTTCCTCAATGTCATACCCGATCACCCTAATAAGAATATTTGTAGATCTATGAGGCATCCCAACAAGGCATAATTATATATATATATATATATATATATATATATATATATATATATGTATTTCTATTTTCATTTATCCCTTTTTTTTGAAAGGGAAGGGGATACATGAAGGCGGAGATATATATAAAATTTTTGCCACACATACCCACTAAGTTTCTAGTCATATCAATCATAAATTATCCTTTTAGAACTTTTTGTTTTACTATTATCCACTCCAAAGACTTGTCAAAAGTAGACTCAAAATTTATTTTGTATATTTTTTTTTTCTCTCCATTTCTTTAAATTTACAAATCATACACACGATTTATCCTTTAGATTCCAAATCAATGTGTATTATTGGAGCTTTACTTCTTCTCTTTTTCTTCTTTTCTTTCTCTTCTACTCTTTTTTTATTCATTTTTCATTTTTCTTTTCTTTCTTTTTTCTTTTTATTTCAATTTTTTCTTTCTCTCCTTTTTTGAGTCTTTGTTTATATTATGTTCTCTGGAAGGGATTGCTTGTGTTTCCTTTCCATAGGATATTTTATATCGAGTATGACTTGAGGTGGTCGCCACTAATAGGGCAATAAAGAATCAAGTTAAGTTCCAATCAAACACTCCTCTATCTCCTTAGAGAAGGTGAGGGTGCACTCATTATTTTAGCTTAGTGGGCAACCTTCCAAGATAGTTTAGGACCTTAAGATTAACCTTCAGAATAGTTTGATGCTCTTATTTGGATTGTGAGGTGTATCTTAAGAAGGATTTAGAATTTGATTATTTCCAATGACTGGTTTGCTTCTTCCTATGGTGTTGATCAAAGTGGTAGGACCATGCCACTACAACAATTGGCTTTTGTGATATCTTTTGAAAGAAAGGTAGAATTGATGTCTACTACTCTTTTATGGTGCCCAAAATTTCTTCTATTAAATATGATGATTCTAACTCTTTGTCGATAGTTACAACACAAAAGTTTAGAATGGGGGTATCTCTACCCGAGTTGGAATCCTTAAAGACATCAAGTCCATCGGTACTACTATTTTATGGATTACGATCATTATTATGATTTTCATTTTGAGAGTTGTCTTCTTTTCAGAATTAGGATTCAAATCATTTGAGTCATACTTATCTATAATGGATAAGACATACTCAAAAATCCTTGTTGATCTTATTCTTGGCTCTTGAAGGAACTTTTATGGCCTTTCTCCTTTGGTTAGGGAAACTTCGGGCTGTAGGTCAAACTAAAGTGGCTTCTTACACGCCACCTCATCTCTCTTGATGGTGGGATGGATTCTCTACATTTGGAAGAGAACCATATTAGACCTTGCTTGAATGTTGTTGATTTGAATTGTTAACTTGATTTGATTGTTAAATTGGAACCCTCATTTAACAGATTTAGGTATGCTAAATGGGGTTCAAATATTGGAGAGATTTTGGATTTTTTTTTGGACAAGAGAATTTGAATTTGATTTAAATTTAGAACCCACATTCAACAAATTTAGGTATGTTAAATGGGGTTCAAATGTTTTGGAGAGGCTCTTAATTGATGCTTCCATTGGCTCACATTTGAATTTGATTTTATGTTTGGGACCCTCATTTAACAAATGGGTATGTTAAATGGAGGGTCAATTGACTTTATTTTGGATTTGATTTTGGAATCTTCACATAGCAAATTTATGTATGCTAAAGAAGATTCAAGTGTCTATTTGAAAACAATTTTTGAAAGCATTTTTGTTGTTTACCATGATGTGTGTCACTTGTTTGATTTGTTGAATTTGATTTGAAAATGGGATCCTTACTTAGCAAATTTAGGTATGCTAAGTGAAATCCAATGTGTTTATCATATTTTGATTTGATTTTAAAAAATGAGACCCTTACATAACAAATTTGGTATGTTAAGTAGGTCTCAAGTGTGTTTGATGAGTTTATTTTATTTTGTTTTGAAAGAGAAGAATTTATATTTAACAAATGTGGTATGTTAAAAAAAGTTCAATTTGATTTCAATTTTGAAAAGGGGGGATTCTTATTTGACAAATTTGGGTATGTCAAATGGAGTTCAAGTGTGTTTGATTTATTTGTGATTTTAAAAAGGGAACTCTACTTAGAAAATGTGGCTATGTTAAGTAAAGTCCAATTTGATTTTGATTTTGAAAAAAGGAATTCTCATTTAACAAATTTGGGTATGTCAAATTGAATCCAAATGTGTTTTAATTTTTAGTGATTATGAAAAAGGGGACTTCCATTTAAAAAAATTTAGGTATGTTAAATAGAAATCAATTATATTTTCTTTTGATTTTCAAAGATTGGATATTTGTATGTGATGTTGCTTTTGAAAAGAGAAATTCCAACTTAGCACATGTAGGATGTGCTAAATGAAATTTTATTTTTCTAACATGATCTTGATTGAAAATAAAATATTCATTCAACAAGCAATGGTGCATTGAATGGAGATTACTATTTTAAAATATGTGCTTTTGGAAAAATGATTTTAAATTTTGAAAAGAACCTCCATGCATCAATCATGGATATTGTTGCATGAGGTTTGGTTATCTTTAAATGCAGATATTTTGTCATGTGAATTTTAATTTGAGAAATGCTTTTTGAAAGTATATATTTTTTTCCAAATAGTTTATTTCTTAAGTATGAGATGAACCTTGGCTCACCAAGAGAATAGTAAATAGGTTTTAAACTTTTAGTCATCTCCTTTAGTCAATTCAAATTTTTAATACCTATTAGGGGACCCAATAGGGGTTTGAAGACCTATATGGAGTGAGGTCTTAAAACCTACAAGATGTTAACCAGCTCAACCTTAGGATGAAATATGCAAATATAGTCTTGGACCCATATAAAATATAAGTCCACTATCAATGTTTGGAGATAATAATTGCTACTAGAGATGGAGAGAGGAACCCTCCTTAGCAGAGTCACCAAAAAAATCTATGGTGTTTATTTTTGAGATGTGGGACACCACACAGATCTTAGGGGGTACATATTGAAATGATCAAGTACAACATTAAAAAAAGATGTACTATCTTGAAAGATAGAAATCATCACCCTATAATATACCTAATCACCTAATAAGGACTCCTAAGGCATGATGGGACTTCGAATGTACTAGAGATCTTTCTTTACATGGAAAAGTAAAGTAAGATTTATATTAACGGGTTCATTAAGTTCTCCTAGTTAATTACATCTAAGGGTGTGAATCCCTTAAGAATACTCTCGATTAAAGTAGAAATTAAAGTCTCCAAAGATTTCAAGGCTAAACTATCAAAGGATTAGTTGTATTGGAAAATTAAGTGGGAAAATCTAAGGAGAAGACTTATTATCAAAGCTAAAGGAAATGAATTGGGAGTGCCCTTGATATTAGGAAAACTAGTGAGCATTTCATCTTATCCTATAATTAGGCTTTATAATTTTGAAATTGAAGAGAAGATCAATTTTGTTAAAGTTGACATTTCATTAGAAAGCAAGGACTTCTAATCCAACAACACAAGATTATGGAGATGCCTAAGGTGAGGATTTATGCTTGTTGCAAAGAAATATCACACCTAGGATCCTAAATCTAGGGAGCTTTGGCATAAGCCAAAGTACAACATAAATCTAAGCGAAAATGGGCATAAGGTTTAACTCCATAAGAGAGGATAAACCAATGATTCTTGGACTTACAACCGCAGATGGCGACTAACACCTCTATGCTTTAAATCCATGAAGTTTGGTCATATTAATTGCAAGATTAGTTAGGATGTTGTTTAATTAGAAAGAAAATAAAGTCCTTAAACCCACTCCCTAAGAGAGTAGAGCATAAGTGGTATGAGCATATGACTCAGTCTAGTGCAAAATCATTTCAAATGTTATTTATTTTGATACTTTATTTTGATAAAGGCTTCGGGATTTTGAGGCCTACTTGCATGATGAAATAAGGTTATTTACTAAATCAGTAAGAAAGGGGTATTTTTCAACACAAGGGATGCCCTCATTGGTCAAGCATTCCCCAATTAAGCAAGGATGGTAATCCCCTATTTCAAGAGTGAAAAAATATGATGTGCATGTTGTTGGCCATTCAACATTCAGCTAAGGGGTTGTTAAATCTTTTAATTATCTTGATTTATGTCATAGGCTTTATGTGAGGTTATGAATTATTTAAAACTTTAGTTATGAGTTGTAGTTGGGTAGAAAGGTTAATTTTTTTCTAAGAACCTAATCGCATTCCATGCCACACATTCAAACATCAAACATATAAATAAACTAAGAAAGCATGCCATCCTAATTGTGCACTTTAAACACAACATCAGATACTATTTATAGCTAATGTAAACGAATAATAGGCCAGTGTGGTCGAGTGCCTCCATACAACTGAATAAAAAAGGGTAGCCCCACCCTCGTACATAAAAGAATAATTTGCAATTTACAAATGATAAATGCTATGGGGGTGTTCAAGTGTTTATGTCTTTATGTATCTTTCTCCTTCTTTGATTTATTTTGCTCCACTTCAAAGGAATCACATGGCTTCCCAAGATAAAGCCTTCTAGCCAATGCTTATCCTTATCCCACCATAGCACTAATCCTAATTCCTAATACAAAATGACATTAAAAATAGGAAAAGTAAATCTAACTACACATGCAAGACAAGTGTTAGCTAAATACACATACAATACAAGCAGTTTTACTTATAATTTGAACTTACCATCTTGCACATGGGTAACCAAGCCCACTTGACCTAACTTAGATTATGCTTCAGGGCTTAAGCAACCTGTAAAGAAGAATTTATAAGCATCCCCTTAAACATAATCGTCTATAGAAAACATGATTTGGCTAATCACGACATACCATCCAGTCAACGAAACATACACCCTAACATCTAGTCCAAAATAATACATCACAAAATAAAACATACATCACACCATGCACCGTCCTAACATAAGGCTAGAAGTGGTGACTTAATCTCTTGTGTGTGTCTTAAGTCTTGTGTGGTATGTCCTAACTAAGCTTTAAAGTTAAGATTTTCTAAGTGTAGAAAGATTCAACTTAAAGGGTGGTTTCACTTCAAGTGCTTTAGTTGATTTACAAGTTTTAATTTGTGTTTTGTTTTGTTTCATATGACCTACACTTAGAAACTAAGTGTTGTAAAGATAAGAAAAGAGGTTGCCCTCTTTGATTCCTACCCTAAACCAATTTATAGAACATGTTAATTTTATTTTGTTCTCTTTAGTGAATGGCTTATTACACATTTTAGATTAATCCTAAGTTTAGGTTCTCTTTAAATAATTCTATTCAATGTAAAAGGCTGCTTAAGATTAATCTAATTAAAATACTATCACATGACACATGCTAAATCATTCCTTTCCATCACTTGTAACATGCATATGATTCAGTATACCTACACATACAATATATTTTAGCACACTTGAATGATGGATGTGAGTATGTACATTTGAAGCTTTTTATTTCCCTCTGATTGAATTATTTTATCATATTAATTTAAGGCTCTATCTAAATTATTATGTAAAAAAATAGGGATGAAATTAAATAGGTATGTTTCATTGTTAACCAAGTGAAGTAATCAAATGACCTCCTTGGGCTAGCTAAACTCATATTCCTGGGATGTCCAGACTATATACTGTTACATTCAAACCATATGTAAATTTACATGCATGAGCATAAGAAAGAGAGCTCAAAATCACATGTTCAATTAGTTCAATCACTTGAACAATTGCAAATCCATGTATTTTTAATAAAAAGGAAGGATTACCATTCTCTAATTAAATACACACATGTATGTATAAAAGACATAAGCAAGTACATGCCATTGTTAAAAAAGGAAGTGAGGTAATCAAATGACCTCCATAGCTAAAGCCTCATATTCTTGGGATGTCTAGACTATATACCACTTTTCTTAAATACATACACATGTATTCATAATTTGAACAATGAAAATCATGCATAAAATGATATTTAGTTTGACTGAATCATTTATGTATATGAATTTAATCCTCATCCAAATTCTAGTATTGAAATACATAAGAATGTATTAAAATGGAGTATGTTCCATTGTTAAACCAAGGAAGTGAGGTAATCAAATGACCTCCTTAGGGCTGACTAAAGCCTTGTATTCCTGGGATGTCCAGACAATATATCGGTTAACATTCTCACTTACATAAATCAATACATGAATAAAAGGAAAGGAGCTTCACTTCATACATTTAAGTTATGATCACATATATCTCTTATGTATTTATAAGTAGCATTCATAGCATATGTAACCATTCACTTACAAGCTTTGGAAAATACATTTTGAATTAATAGTGATAATAGCCACACATATTATAAATTAAATCAATACTTGCAAGCTTAACATAAAGGAAAACCATTTGATTTTATTAATTTTGAAAAGATGAATGTATGATTTCAAATGGCATACAACATTTAACATTATTGGAAAGGAATGAATAAGCATAAACATGTGATTTCATTCTATTAAATTAATTCCTAAGGACAATCAAATAAAATAAAAGCATTTAAAGAAAACCAAGGCTTTTTAATTATCGCATTCAATTTAATATTTGATTTGGTTAGAAGAAACGAGGAAAAGTTTGCTGATTGTATCCCATTCCCATGTTTGTGATTTAATTTGGTTTAATGAAAAGTAATTAAGTTGATTATATGGGTTAATTTGGTTATACTATGCATTAAATCCATCAATTAACCCTTACCTATGTTGCCTTAATTTAATTAACCATACCCTAAACTAAAACCTAAACCCTAAACCTAAAATCTAAACCTTAAACTCTAAACCACTAAAAACATAAACCCTAAACACTAAACCCTAAACCTTAAATCCTAAACCCAAAATCTTAAAACCCTAAACCATAAACCCTAAACTCTAAACCCTAAAACCTTAATCCATAAACCTTAAACTCTAAACCCTAAAACCCTAAACCATACCCTAAACCCTAAACCTTAAACCCTAAACCCTAAACCTAAACCATAAACCCAAAACCTTAAACCTTAAACCCTACCTACTAACTACTAAAACCAAAAAAACTTTAAAAATTACCAAATAAATAAATAAATATGTAAACTAAAAAAATAAAAAAAAATAATATAAATAAAACTTAAACTAAAATCTAATCTTATACCTAAATCCAAACCAAACCTAATAAAAATAAAAAATAAAATGCTAATAAAATAAATAAAACCTAATTTAAACTAAAAAACAAAATAAACCTAAATATAAAATCTAAATAAAATAAAAAACTAAACTTTAAATTAAAATCCAAAATAAAATAAAACTAAATAAATTCTAAAACAAAATAAAATTAAAATAAATGAAATAAAATAAACCTAAACTAAACTAAACTAAACTAAAATAAATAAATCTTAAACCTAAACCTAAAATAAACTAAACCTAAACCTAAATTAAAAAATAAAACCTAAAACTAAACCTAAAAGGGAAACCTAAAAGCTAAACCAAAACTAAAATAAAACTTGAACTAACCTAAACCTAAAATAAAAATAATACCCAAACTAAAAAAATAAAATAAAAATAAAACTAAACTGAAAAATAAACTTAAACTTAAACCTAAACCTACATATACTAAAATAAAAACTTAAATTAAAATAAATAAATCTAAAATAAATAAATAAAATAAATAAAAGTAAAAATAAACCTAAATAAAATAAAAATAAAATAACTAAAATAAATAATAAATAAACTAGATAAACTAAATAAACTTAAACCTAATTTACTTAATTTAAAATTAATAAATTAAAAAATCTTAAACCCTAAACCTACAACCTTAAACCCACACTTGCTTGCCCTAAATGCTTACCATACTACCCTAAACTAAATAAACTGACTCACACTTCTAAAACCTTACCCACCTTCCCAGACCCTAAACACTAAACCCTAAATCTAAACCCTAAATCCTTAAACTAACCTAAACTACCACTTTAAACCAAACCCTAAACTCACCTAAACCCTAAACTTAAACTCCAAACTCTCCTAAACTAAAACCTAAATCTAAACCCTAAATTAACCACCACCATAAACTGACTAAACCCTAACTCCTCTCCTCCTAAACTAAACCAAAAACTAAACATCTAAACCACCTAAACCACTAAACCCTAAAACAACCCCACCTAAACTCTTAAAGCAACTAAATAAATATAAAAATAAACTTAATCCCTAAAACTTATTAATCGTAAACCTAAACCCTAAGAATGTGCAGAACCTTGATGGTAGGAACATCACCGCCAATTAGGCTCAGTCTAGATCTGGCGGTGGAGGTGGCGATTATCGTAGTGGTTGTGGGAGATTTAGAGGTGCTAGTGGATATGGAACTGGTGGTCAGAGTAGTGGTGGTTATGGAGGCAGGAGGAGCGATAGAGGTTACAACCGTGGTGGTGGCAGAGGGAGAGATCAGGGTTAAGATGACGGATCCAGCTTCTCGATAGGAGGGGGTAGTTCTGATGGAAACTAGAAATCGATCTAATCTAGTGCTTAAGAAACGTATATTTATAGTAGAGATAATATTAGTTATCTAGGGTTTTTGATTTGCTCTATGCGTGCTTATTTTTCATATATGTCGATGTTTGTGTCATAAAAAATTTGGTGTGCTACTTGGTTGATGAAATCGAAGTGAAGAAATGTTGAATTTGAATTTATTCTCTATTAAAAAAACCTAAACCCTAAACTAAACCCTAAACCTAAAACCTAAACCTAAAACCCTAAACCCTAAAACAATAAACCCTAAACCTAAAATCTAAACCCTAAAACTAAACCCCATAAAATGTAAACCTCAAACTAAATCACCTCTAAATCCTCTCTAACCCTAAATCCTAATCCCTAAACCCAAATTAAACTTAAACCTAAAAACTTTAAAACCTTAAACTAAACTAAAATAAAATAAATAAAAACCTAAATAAATATAAAACTAAAATAATAAAACAAAATAAATAAAATAAAACCTATAATAAAAAAAATCTAAAAAATAATAAAATAAAAACTAAATAAAAACCTAAACCTAAAATAAAAATAAAATAAACAAAATTAAATAAACTAAATTAAATATTGTAAAATAAATAAATAAACTAAACCTAAACCTAAACCTAACCTAAATAAAATAAAATAAAATAAATTTAAAATCAACCAAACCTAAATTAAAATGAAACCTAGAAATAAACCTAAAAAAATAAAACATTAAAGCTAAACCTAAAAAATAAAATAAAAAATATAAACCTAAACCTAAAAGTAAAAAATAAAACCTCAACCTAAAAACAAAAATAAAATAAAATTACATTTTAAAATAAACTTAAACCTAAACCTAAACTTAAAAAATAAACTAAAATAAGAAACCTAAAATAAATAAACTTAACTAAATAAAAATAAAAATAAACCTAAATTAAAATAAAATAATAAAATAAACTAAAATAAATAATAAATAAACTAAATAGACCTCAACGTACTAGTTTACCTAATTTAAAATAAATATATCAATAATAAAGAAAAAATGTTGAACCCTAAACCTAAACCAAACCCTCATAAATCTAAACCATAAACCATAAACCCTAACCCACCCTAATCCCAAAACCTTAAACCCTAAACCCTAAACCTTAAAACTATCCACCAAAAATCCAAAAAAACCTACAACCTAAACCTATAACCTAAACCCAAAACTAAACTACTTTAAACCCTAAAAAAGTAAACCCAAAAACCTAAATCCTAAACCCTAAACCTAAACCTAAATTTACTAAATAAATAAAATAATAAACATAAACCATAAAACCTAATAAACCTCAACATAAACCCTAGGAATGGGCAAAACCTTGATAGAAGGAACATCACCGTCAACCAGGCTCAATATTGATCTAGTGGTTGAGGCAATGGAGTAAGTGATGATTATTGCAGTGGTGATGGGGAATCTGGAGGCGCTGGTGGAAATAGAACTGGTGGTCACAGTAGTGGTGGTTATAGAGGAGGGAGGAGGGATGCAGGTTATAGCCATGGTGGTGGGGGAGGGAGAGATCGAGGATATGATGGTGGATCCCACTACTTGAGAGGCGAGGAGGTTCTGGTTAGAACTAGAGAAACTGAAGAACAGACGATCCAATCTATAGCTTATGGAACTATGTCTTTACATTAGAGATGATTCTAATCATCTTGGGCTTTTTATTTTCTCAATGCCTGCTCATTTTTTATCTATGTCGATGCTTCTATCTTAGAAAACTTGGTGTGCTACTTGGTTGATGAAATCCAAAAGAAGAAATGTTGAATATGAATTTATTCTTTATTAAAAATCCATAAACCCTAAACTAAAACATTAACCCAAAACCTTAAACCCTAAAATCCTAAACCAACCCAAACCCTAAACCCTAAACCTCCAAACTTAAACCTCTTAACCACACCAAACCCTAAACCTAAACCTAAACCCTAAACCCTAAACCCTAAAACCTAAACCTACCCAATTCAGCCTAAACACTAATGCTAAACCCCAAAGCTAAACCTAAACTTAAACTACCTAAAAACTAAATAAACTAAACCTGCCGTTTATTTAATTTTAAAAAAAAACCTAAACCTAACAAACCTAAACCCTGGCCAAAATGCTAAACTCTAAACCCTCTAAACCAAAAAAAAACCTAAAAACCCCAAATAAACCCTAAATCTAAAATAAACCTAAAACCCTAAACCATAAACTAAACCCAAACCTAACCTAAACTAAATTAATTAAATAAATAAATCAAAAACTAATAAACCTAAACCTAAACCCTAAGAATGAGCAAAACCTTGATGGCAGAACATGTCAACCAGCTCAGTCTGATCTAGGATGGAGGTGAAGGTGGAGGTGGCGATCATAGTGGTGGTGGGGAATCTAGTGGTCGGTGGATATGGCGAGGTTGGAGCAGTGGTTATATTGGAGGAAGGAGGAGTGTCAGAGTCCACAATCATGGTTCTAGCAGAGGGAGAGATCGAGGATATTATGGTGGATCTGACTACTCGAGATACGAGGGTTATTTTGATGGGAACTAGAGAAATTGAAGAACAGTCATTCTGATCTACTATTTATGAAATTGTGTCTTTATAGTAGAGATGGCTCTAGTTATCTGGAGTTTTTGATTTGCTCCATGTGTACTTATCTTTTATTAATGTTGATGCTTGTGTCTTAGAAAATCTGGTGTGCTACATGGTTGATGAAATAAAAAAAAATGAAATGTTGAATCCAAATTTGTTCTCTATTAAAAAAAACCACAAACCCTAAATTGAAACCTAAACTTAAAACCTAAACCCTAAACCCTAAAAACCTTAAACCAACCCTAAACCAGAAATCCTAAACCCTAAATCCTAAATCCTAAAACTTATTGCCCTAAACCCTAAATTGTAAACCCTTTTGAAAAAAAGGTTTCCATCTTCCCTCAAAATCTCACTGTTCCTATCATATAAAGTGTGGATCATGTTTTTTGTGAATGGCCCTATTACTGTTAGAATGTGAAATTAGTATGATAATATTTTTAGTACTTTTCGCTTTAATGGTTCATTTTCTATTATGCAACTCCTTGAAGCATTTTCTCTCATACTTCTAAGGATTATGTTAAAATTATTTTAGCTATTACTATTCTTTGGAATATTTGGATGGATAAAAATGATGCTAAGCATCATAATATTTCTATGAATTATAATCATATCATTTCTAATCCAAATATATTTTCCTCTTTACAAAGCCAATCTTCTTACTCACTCCAATTTTAAAGCGCATAAGTCTGTGGCCTTGAAATTTAGGATTAACATTCCTCCCTATAATGTCTCTCCTACTAGAAAATTATATACTATATTAAACCTAATTATCATTACATTAAGGTTAACACTGATGGCTCGATTTCTAATAGCTATTATTGTTATGGTGATATTTTGAGAGATCACAGTGGTAAGGTTATCTCTGGTTTTGTTGCCCATTTAAAGCCTTGTTCCATTTTATTTGTTGAACTTAAAGGCATTCATCATGGCATTTCCATTTGTTTATAATAAGGTTTTCATAAGATTTGGTTTGAAGTTGATGCTCTCCTTCTTTTAGATCTACTGAAATATAATGCTCATGGTAATACTGAAGTGTATTATTTACTTAATCATACTAGGAGGCTTCTTACTAACTTAGATTTTGAAATTTTGCATATTTATAGGAAAGACAACTCTTGTCCTAACTTTCTTGCCAATTTGGGGGCCAAGTCTCCTTATTTACAAATGTTTTCTAATGATGCCATACCTTTCTTTTTAAGGGGTCTTATTAATCTAGACAAAACTGGTTTGTCTTATATTAGAAGGTTTTAGCTCTTATTACCTCCTTTGGGGATTTGGCTTTCTCCATGTTGATGTTTTTGATCAATATTGGTTTTCTGCTTTGCTGGTTTGTTCTTGCATTTTTTATTCACCTAAATCTATTTTTAGTCTCCAGTTTGAGTTCTTCCCATTCTTTGGGTGGGTTGGGGTTTTCTGTCCATTAATTGGATTTTTGCTATAATTTTTTCTGGTTTGTTTTCTCTCTCACCCTGATAGAGGTGTTTGTAGCTGGCGGAGGCTATTGGGTTTTGCTTGTCTTCTAGTTGGTGTGTTTCTCTTTATTGGTTTGATCTCTCTATAGCCTATTTTGTTTATTTTGGATTTTATGGTTGGCTGTTTGCTGGTGTTGCCTGGCTATGGGTTTTTTCCCTTTTTGGGTGTTTCTTATGCTAGTTTTTTTACCTTCCTGTTGTGGCTGGTTATTTTGTCAACTTATTGGTTGCTGATTATAATTGCTTTTCCAAGTATTTTTGGTTGACCATTCTCTCTTGAGTCTCACCCTTTCCACCTACTCCTGACCTTTTGGATTTTACTTGTGCTATTTGGGGTGTGGGTTTTTTGGTTGGGGCATGCTCATCAGAAGGTGGTTGTTGACACTTGTGTTTTTGTGGTTTTAGCTTCTGCTGCTAAGACGGGTTGTGTGGCCTTGAGGGCTCTTTGTTTTATTTTTGTAGCTTGGAGAACTATTTTCCTGCAGCTATTTATCCTTACTTTATTGCTGCTATGGATGAGTGTGAGGTTGGATGCTACTGGATTGTTATGTCTTCCAAACATTGGGTGCGCCTCTTGTAATAGTGAGGTTTTTTTTTTATTTGTGTTTTGAATTGGAAAGCTGAAAACTACTTGGTCGATGTTTTAGGATTTGGGTGATGATGACTTTGTGGGGTTCTTGTTTGTTGTCTCTTTTCATTGATTATTTTTATTCTAAAGGGATTTTCTTTTCATGCCATTGGATACTATCTCTAATGTTTAAAATAGATTCTCCTTTCCTTAGATTAGGATTGGTGGCTACTATTTACGGCTTTCCCTTAGGATATTTTTGATGTTTGTGATTGGATGACTATTTATATCTTTCATACTAATGGCTCTAAGTTTTATGATTTGAATTCCTAGTTATCTTGGTGGCTTGCAGGGTGGCCTACATTACTAGATGCTTGGATTGGTTGCTCTAGCTAGCTGGGTTGGTTATTGAAGTATTTACTTAGTTATAATTTTCTTGATATTTTTGAGTCTATGTTTGGAACCGAATGCTTACTTTCCCATTCTTCTTTTCTAGTTTGTACCTGCTGGATTTTTATTTCTGAGCTATGGCTAAACTTCTCCCATTTCCTGTGTTTGATGGTTGCCTTGCTTTCTAACATTCTTGATATTAGTCTTATTGTTATTCTAGGTATTATTGCTTCTGGATCATTGCATGTTCTTTTCATGGATGACCATATCAACTATGTGCTTCTTTTTGCCTTCGTTTACTCTCTGTTTATTGCTTTTTCCCATATTTTGAGGTTTGCTCCAAGTAACTATGTTAGCAATTCTTGATGGTGGCATTGGTGGTTCTCCCTCTGGTCTAATGCTATCATGATGGCTTACATCCTTATCTATTATACTAAGCTTAATATATCTAAGTGTTGGGTGTTTGGAGGTTATATTTTCTATTTGAATTTTTATGCAGGTTCTTGCGATGATCATCATTGGATAAGGTGATACAAGAGGTATGCTGGTAATGATGGCCTTGATGTTTCCCACTCCTTCTTTTGGCCTAGTGCTATATATAATTATAATCCTTCACTTGAAGTTTGGATGCTTACATATGGTGCCGCTCCTTGAGATTATTATAACTGAGGCCGAGCCTTTTCTTTATCTTATTTTTTCTATTTGCTCTTACTCTTTATGCTTGATTAAGTATTTCATTATCTGTACTCATCCCTTTACAAGCATGTTGCAAATCTCTGCTACAGGTTGGGAGACTATTGTTGCTGGATTGTGCTAGTTTCTGAAGGAGTAGAGGAAGTTTGCTGCTATTTCTATGGAATTTTTTTGTGGATCTCTATTTCTTTTTTTCTTAGCTTGCTTTCCTTAACTATTGTATTAGTTAAGGGGCTTATCTTCTTAGGACTCTTTGTAGCTCTTTGAGCATTAGCTTAGACATTTGCCCCCTCTAAGGACTTTGTACCTTTTCTTCATGGAAACAAAATTTCCTTAATTCAAAAAAAAACCCTAAACCTCAAACTAACCATAAACCCTAAACTAAACCCTAAAAACCTTAAACTAAAACCTAAACCTACCTTTTTTTAAAAAAAAATAAAACCATAAACTCCCACCCTAAACCCTAAACTAAACCCTAAGCCCTTTAAACTTAAAAAATAAAATTTGAAACTAAACCCTAAACCCTAAACCCTAAACTAAACTAACCCACCCAAACTACTAAACTAAACCTAAACAAACCCTACCTACCCTAAATCACAAATCCTAAACTCTAAAACTAAATCTAAACCCTAAAACCTAAACCTAAACCACACAAACCACTAAACTCCTAACCTAAACTAAAGTAACTAAATAAATATAAAACCTAAACCCCAAACCTAATAATCTAAACTTAAACCATAAGCATGGCGAGGAACCTTGTGGGAACATCACCATCAAGCTCGGTTTAGATCGGTGGTGGAGAGGCGAAGGTGGAGGCATCGATTATCCGTGGTGGTGTGGGTGCTAGAGGTCTTGGTGGATATGGAGTGGTAGTCAAGCAGTGTGGTGGTATAGAGGCGGAGTGGTGGTTATCTGGTGGTGGTGGAGGATCAGCGATATGATGGTGGATCCTAAAATAAAATAAATAAAAAACCTAAACCTAAATAAAATAAAATAAAAACCTAAACCAAAACCAAAAAATAAAATAAAATAAAAATTAAAAACTAAACTAAAATTAAATAAATAAAAACCTAAACTAAACTAACAAATAAAATAAACCTAAAAATAAAAAACTTGAATAAAATAAAAATAAAACCTAAAATAAAAATAAAATAAAAACCTAAACCTAAACCTAAAAATAAAAAATAAAACCTAAACCTATAAAAAAAAAACTAAACTAAAAAAAAATAAACTTAAAGCTAAAATATACTAAGATAAAACACCTAAACTAAAATAAATAAACCTAAAATAAATAAAGTAAACTAAATAAAATAAAAAAACCTAAATAAAATAAAAATAAAAAAGTAAAATAAATAAAATATACTAAATAACCTAAATCATCAGAACTTAATTTAAAAAAAACCCTAAACCTACCCTAAACCCTAAACCTAAAAAAAAACCTAAAGTAAACTAAAATAAAATAAAATTAAAAATAAGTAAACCTAAACCTAAACCTAAACTAGTAAATAAACTATAAATAAAACCTATCCTAAATCTAAATAAAGTAAACCTAAACCTAAAACCTAAAAAATAAACTAAAAATAAACCTAAACCTAAAAATTAAACTAAATATACCTAACCTAAAACTAAAATAAAACTAAAATAAAATTAAACTAAAACTAATAAACCTAAGCCTAAATAAATGCTAAACTAAATATAAAAAATTAAAACCTAAACCTAAGTAAATAAAACCTAAAAATAACCTAAACTAAAATAAACAAAAACTAAACCAAATAATAAACTAAATATACTAAAATAAAATAAATAAATTGAAATAAAATAAATAAACTAAAAACCTAACTAAAATTAAATAAACCTAAACCTAAACCATAACCTAAAATAAAAAACCTAAAACCTAAAAAATAAAAACTAAGTAAAAGTAAATAAAATAAAATAAAAAATAAATAAAAATAAAAACCTTAACCTAAACCTAAAACCTAAACTAAATAAACTAAACTAAAACCTAAATCCTAAACCTAAACTAACGAAGTAAAATAAACCTAAAACTAAACTAAAACTAAAATTAAACATAAACCTAAACTAAACCTAAACTAAAATAAAATAATAAATAAAACTAAAAATTTAAAATAAATAAACAAAATAAGTAAACTAAAATAAACTAAATAAAAACTATTCTATACCTAAACTAAATAAAAATAGAAAAATAAACTAAAAATAAAAAAATAAAAAACCTAAATAAACCTAAACCTAAAATAAAAATATAAATAAAATAAAATGAAACCTAAACCTAAACTAAACTAAATAAAATAAAAATAAAATAAACTTAACCTAAACCTAAACTAAATTAAATAAACCTAAAACTTAAATCCTAAAGCTAAACTAAGCCCAAATAAACATAAACCTAAACCTAAACCTAAACCTAAACCAAAATGAACTATAAATAAATAAAATTGAAATAAACATAAACCCCTAAAATAAAACCTAAAATAAATAAATAAAACTTAAACCTAAACCTAAACTTAAATAAAACTTAAAACCTAAACTTAAATAAATAAATAAAAAACCTAAACCTACATAAAACTAAAAATAAATAAACCTAAATAAATAAACTAAACCTAAACTAAATAAACTAAACTAAAAAACCTAAACTAAACTACTAAATAAATAAATAAATAAATAAATAAAAAATAAATTAAAACCTAAACTAAACCTAAAACCTATAAAAATATAAATAATACATAAACTAAAAAATAAACTAGACCAAAAACCTAAACTAAAACTAAACTAAACTAATAAACTAAAATAAAACCTAATCCTAAACTTAAAAAAACCCTAAATAAAATCTAAACATAATCCTAAACCTAAATCTGAAAGTAAACTAAAAACTAAAATAAATAAATAAAACCTAAACCCTAAACAAAACCTTAAGTAAATAAACTAAACTAAAAATAAAACTTAAACCCAAACTAAAAATATAAACTAAATAAACCTAAAATAAAGCCTGTAACCTAAACCTAAAAATAAACCTAAAGAAAATATTTAAATAGATACAAGCTTGTGGTGAAAATATTTTTTCCTTCATCTATCCTTTTTGAGAGGATGAATGAAAACAAAAATTTATGCCATTGGTGGGACACCACGTTGCTCCACAGATATTCTTATTAGAGTGGTTGGGTACGATATTGAGGAATGTTGTACTATCTCGAGAGATAGAAGTCACCACCCTATAATGAACCTAATCACCTGAATAAGGACTGCTAAGAACTATGGGTCTTCGTATGTACTAGAGATTCTTCCCCTACTTTACATGGAAAAGTAAAGCAAGGTTTATTTTAAACAAGGTTCATTAAATTCCTTATGGAGGCAAGCCTTCATAGTTAATTACATCATAAGGAATAAGATTCTTTAGGAATACTCTCATTAAGGTAAATGATGATTTTCAAAAGATAGAACTATCAATCAATTGGTTTATTTTAGAAGATCAAGTGGGTTGATCAAGAGGAGGGAGTTATTATCAAAGCCAAAGATTAAGATTAAGGGGTGCTTATGATACTAGTAAGCACCCCAAACTATCTATGGTTGGGCTTTATATTTTGAAATTGAAGTGATTTATTTATTTGAGTTAAATTTTCATTAGAAATCTAGGGCTAATAATTCCATAACACAAGATCATGGAAATGCCTAAGAGGTGAGGATTTATGCGTGTAGCCACAAAGGGAAGTAGAAACCTCTGAACCTAAATCTAGGGAGCTTTGGCGAGGGCCTAGACACCACTTAAATCTAAGGCAAAAATAGGTATTTTGTTTTCCTCCATAAGAGAGGATAAACCACCCGACTATTTGACTTACAACCGCCTGGTGGTGGTTGCCAACTAACTCCTACAATTTTAAATACACGTACACAAGTCATATGCTTTTGCAAGATAACTAAGCTGTTGTTTATTTAGAAAGAAGCTAAGTCCTTAAACACACTCCCTAAGAGACTAGATCATGTAGGGCATGATTAATGACTTAAGTCTAATGCAAATCTTTGTTATGTCTTATTTTTATTTTTGGACAATTCATTTGACATAAGTTATGTGATTCATATGCCTAATGCATGAGAAATTAGATTATGGGCCAAAATCAGCAAGAAAGGAGGTGTGTTTCCACCATGGCTCTCAAAGGTCAAGCCAAGTTCTCTAGAAAAGGTGGAAACCCTCCATAACAAGAGTGAAATAAGATGCTTTTTTATGTATGTTGTGAAAACATACAACATCCTAAGGGTTACTAAATCTTTTATCTTGTTTTATAACTTAGGCTTTAGATGAGGTTATGAGTTATTTATTTTAATTTGAATTGATTAGTTGGATAGAAAATTTATTTTCCTAAGAGCCTAATCATCATCCAAGTCATAAATCAATCAATGAAGAAATTAGGAAAACATGTCAGCTTAATGCACAAGCTAAACAAACATCAAACAATTTATAAAGCTAGCGGAAAAGAATAAAAGGCCTTTTATGGTCGGACTCTATCACACAAACTCAAAAAAAAAATTGGTAACTGAGCTCTACCCTTATACAACCCAGATTACAAATGAATTAATTACAATCAAAATGAGAAATCATATTATGGGGGTCTTCATTCTTCATTTCTTCTTCTTTCTTCTTTCTTCTTTCTTCTTTCTTCTCTCTTTCTTTCTTCTTTCTTCTTTTGGTTGGTTGGAATGTGGTTGCTCTAAAGGCTTCACATGGTACATAAGACATAGTCTTATAACCAATGTTGATCATAATCCCCCATAACAATCATTCCAAATTCTATTTGCAAAATTACATGAAAATGGGAAAGGAAATCTAACTAAAACTCACAAATTAGAGAATAGCCAAACAAACCACACAATCCCAAGCATGTATATGAACAAATTGGACTTAGAACCCCACACATGGGTAACCAAGTCCACTCTATTTCAAGATTATGCTTAGGGTATAAGCAACCGCACAAAAAGCATTTATATATTTATTACAACCTTTAACAATCCCTTAAGACAATGGTTAGACTAAGATCATACCATTTAGCTTTGCACACCTAACATCACTATAAAACATCACATCATAAAATAGAAGCAAATATCAAACCATCACATCTAGAAATGGTGACTTAGCCTAATGTGTGTGCCATTTAATGTTTTTATAGTATGCCTTAGCTAGGCTTTAAGGTTATAATCTTCTAAGTATGAAGAGTTAAACTTAGAGGGTGGTTTCATTTAAATAATTTAGTTGATTTGGTTGATTTCATTTTGATGTTTTGATTTGGTTTAAATGAACCTACAATTAATTACTAAGTGTTGTAAAGAAAGGAAAAGAGAAGAGAACTTTTCTTTCTTCCCTACCTTAAGTAATGTCTAAGATAGATTCATTAATTACTTTTTGTTTAGTGAATATTTTATTATGTGTATTAATTAATCCTAAGTTTAGATGGACTCTAAACAAACCTATTCAAAGAGAAAGGCATTTTAAGATTAAGTAAAGTGAATTACTATCACAAAACACACAACACTTTATTTCTTTCCAACATGTGTAACATGCATATAGATGAATCCTAAGCATATCTATACATGTAAGTGAAAATGTTAGCACACCTTAATGATAAATGCTAAGAGATGTTAATTAAGGAAAATTTGGAATGTTTCATGTGTGCATGATTTTTTTAGGCAGAAAAGAGGGGTTCTTTTATCCATTATTCATATGCACATTTACATGTATGAAAGACATAAGTGAGTACGATGCCATTATTCTACACCAGGGGTGTAAGATACAAGACCTACTTGGGGATACCTAAAGCCTCAAAATCCCGAGATGTTCATACTAATATACCACTTTTCTTAAATACATGTGCATGTACAATAAGAAATGAATGAAAAAAGAATCATGCAAAAGAGTTTATGTTTATTTTCTTTTGATTTGGATATGCAATTTACATGTGTAAAATGTGAAGGTTCCTCTTAAAAGATAGCATAGGAATGAATAGGAATGGATTTAAACAAGTGTTATGTTCTTTTCAAATGAACTATGCGCTTTGCAAATCATATTCAAAACTATGTTAAAAGAGAAGAGAAGAAAAAATCACATAATGCACATTTTCTATTATACACACATTCATATATATAAGTAATTATAAGTAGTATACCTTTCATTTGTAATATTTGATTTATAAATTTTAAAAATAATTTTGGATTTAATAATGATAATAGCCATTCATATTCTTACTTTAGCCAAAACATGCAATTGACATAAAGGAAATATTTCATTTTTAATTTTATTTTTTTAAAAGACATGAATGCATTATTTCATATGACATACACATTTAGCATGCTAGGAAATAAATAAAGTGATGTAAGCATGTAACTTCACTCACCCTAATTAATTTCTAAAGACAGTCCTATGGAATAAGATTATTTAAGTGAATCAAAATTATTTAAAAAAAAATTTAGTTTTGTTTTGAGTTTAATTTAAATTTAAGAAATGTGAAAAGGTTTGCTGGTCCTAACCTATCTCCCACATGTGTGTGTTATTTTAGTTTAATTTTTAGAACCATTAGATTGATTTTATATTTTGATTATGTTAAGGTGTACATTAAGTCCATTAATTACCCCTTACCTATACCACTTTAACATATTTAACCAAATAATTATGAGCCAATGTATGACATAAAATCACAAGGAATTTAAAAACAATGCACCTAAGAAAGGGGACTAATGCATTTGGCTCACAATTAATGATTAATTAAGCTAAAGGGTTTATCTTAAGTACTTTCATAACCCTTCCCACACATATGGGTTAGATATGATTTCCTTAAGCTACTTAGGTTATTGAACACCTAAGCATCTACCTAAGAAGGAATTGATTAAATTTAGATTGATTTGATTTTGATATTTTAATTAATTAAGCCATTTAATAAAGTGCTTAAACTATTTAATTAATTTGCACCTTAATTAGATTTTTATCCAAGTGAAATAAACTTAGGGGAAAAGATTTGGGAAAGGACTCAAAATCTCATTCCCTAAGTCCATTCATTGTTCTATGGTAATTAGTAAAATTAATTAATGAATTTATCACTTTTTAATAAGTTAATTAGTCATTTAATTAATTAAGAGAGTAATTATGAGTGAATTAAGCAATTACCCTAATTAAACCATTAATAAATCCCAAGAAAACTTGGGGAGGCAAAGTCATCCCACTAAACATACATGAGAAGTTTGGAATTAATCAATGAAATAATTTGGGTGTAATTAACCTAATTACATTTCCAACAAAACCCAAATTGCATGAAATTTATTATTCAAAATCAATCAAACTTAATTTTATATTATTTCCCTTTCAAATATCTTCAAAATTCATTTGAGTTTATATTTTGCTAATTTTTCTACATTTAGTTATGTAATTTTGAAGTTTCTATGATTAAAACATAATTAAATAGCCTAATTATATAACTAATCCGTCAGTTCCACGTGGACCGCTGACGTGATGCGTGCTTTCCATGTGGCATGATGTGATTGGTTATTGAAGTTGTCACGTCAACTACATGTCGATTCGGTGATACGCTTTCCAGGACCGTCGATCAAAGATCGATGGTCAAAGATCAAGCTGTAAAAAAGATTAAATAGAGAATCTCACGTGTTTTAATCAAGTCTGTCCATCCAAAACATGCGGGATGGATAGTCCATGATTCATTCTTGAGCTCTCCTATGAGATATGGCAACAGTCCATCCTCCATGACTTGATCCAAGCTAGATCGAGCTCGGATGGAGCTAGGGTTAATCACACACTTTGAAGAGGTAAAGAGCGAGAATCCAATGGTTGAATTCACTTGGGATGAAACTTTCTTTCACAAAGGACCAAAGAAATCTACAACTAGGCTCGTTTGATCCATACCTTCTTTGGAGACTATCGTGATGCTCCCAACCATCGGTAGCTTCAGTGGAGATGAAGCCCTATTGAAAGTTTGAAGGCTTGAGATTGAGTAGATCTTCCTATTGACCAAAGTGGGATTCAAGTGCTTGCAATTTTGATTTGACTCTCCCTTCCTGTGCCTTGGAAGCTTGGATGAAGACTTGGGTGAGCTCGATTGGGTCCCCTCAATGTGCATGCAAGAGGAATTGAATTGAAATTGAGTGATGGATGAGTTGGAAAATTCTTTGAGCTCCCCTATTTTTGGCTTGAAGAAACTGAAGATGGAGAAATCAAAGTAGGTTGAGGAAGCTTGGAGGAACTTGGAGAAGCTTACTCTGAGTTTCCTAAGCTCAATTGAGTATGAATCAATATAATTCAAGTGAAATTAGGGGGAGTATATCTCCCACTAGAAGTATCCGACGGCCAAACATGCATATGCCATTTTGATCAAATTGATCCTATGGAGTGAGTTGGTTAGGCCGTTTTGGATGCCATGTGATTCAATTTGGCCAGAGGAGTAGAGTGGTGAAGTTCCCATGTGCTCATTTGAGTGGAAGAGCGATCCTATGTGGAGAAATAATAAGTGGAGAGTAAGTTTTATCCTTGGGTTGGGTTTGGTGACCCAAACCCATTTGATCATGTGCACCACACTCACTAGTGTCCACTTGGTCCACTAAGAGGGATCTAAGTGGCCATGAAAAGGATATGACCAAATTCCAAGTGGAATTGGCCATATGTTACCCCTCCATCTAGGGATAAAATGGTCATTTGGATTTTATTTCACTATGGGCAGATTCAGAATAGTTTGAAATTGGGTTGGTCCAAATTTCAAAGAATTTGGAGTTGATTTGATATCATTTGGCTCATGTTGACCCATTTAGGTCAAAATAGGTCAACTTGAGTCAAGTTGACCAATTGGTCAAATTGGGTCAAACAATGGGTTGGGTCAAGTTCATATGATAATTTGAAATGCTTTGGTATCATTGGTTTAGTTCAATTTGATTAATATTTGGATTTGGTACATTTGATTACATTTAGGTCAAATGGGTCAAGTTGACCAATTTAACCCATTTGACCTAATTGGCTTAGGTCATGGTTGGTTTAGGTTTGGTTGATCATTTGAAATGTGTTGCAACCTTTGGTTTCAATCAATTTTGGTTTGATTTAATTTTGGCATAATTTGACCTTTTAGGGTCAAGTTGGGTTCATGGCTATTGGGCTGTTGGGTTAGTTGGCCAATTGAGGCTTTGGTCAAGTTCAACAAGCGGTTAGAATGAATTTGACCCATTGGTTGCAATCAATTTGGCTTAGATCAAGATTTGACACATTTTGACTTTTAGGTCAAGTTGGGTCAACTTGGGTCAAGTGGCCAATTAGGCTAGGTTAGGCTCAAATGGTGATTTGGTCAAGTTCAAACATTGATCATGAATTCATTTTGATCAATGGTTTCAATCAATTTGGCCTTGGTGGATTTTGGCTAGTTTAGGTTTCATTTTGGCTAAGTGTTGACTTAGTCAACCCTTAGGTTTGACTTGGTTTGACCCAATTTGACTAATTGATCATCTTATGATGATTGTTGTTCACAAAGTGAGGCTTAGGTGGGTTTAGTTCAATCCAATTTGGGTAGGAATAGAATTTGGCTCAAAAGGGATACTTTAGGTCACTTTGGGTCAAGTGAGCATAAGTGGGTCAATTTACTTGATCAAGCTTAATTCAAGTTTTGTTGAACTCACATATGGACTTATGATTGAAACAGAAATCCATTTGCAAGTGATTTGGAGTCAAGTGGGTTTTGACTCATTTGACAGTTTCAAGTTCAAAGGATGAACATGAGTTTGACTTGGGTTTGAGTTTTGATTTTAGTTTGGGGTTGATGATTGAAGTTTATGTTTATATTTTGATTCATGATTGAAGGATTGATTGAATCATGAAGAAAAATCAAGGGTTTGGCTTGATTTGAGTTTGATTTGGCTAAGTTCAAGAATTTGACTTGAAGGGTTAAGTTGAAATTTGATTAGATTTAAGTTTGAATTTTGGATTTAGTTTTGGGTATTTGAATTTATATTTCATTTATATTTGGTTCTTTTGAATTTGTATTGATTTGGATTCAATTTGAAGGAGTTCAAGGGTTTGTGTTGAAAGAGTTTAGGTTGGATTTTGATTGGCTTTGGAATTTTGAATTTGTTTTGATCATTTGAATTTATATTTTATTTATATTTGTGAATATAAATGAGAATATAAATGGGTTATGAGAAAATTTCTTAAATTTGAATTGATTTGGATTTGATTTGAGCTAAGTCCATAAGATGGCTTAGGAAAGATTTTGGATAAGGAATTCAATCATGGGTTTCAATCATTTAGAATTGATTCATGATTTGAGAAAATCCACTGGGTTAGAATTGGTTTAAGATTTGATGGGATTTATATGAGTTTGAAGTTGATTTGGAAGAAGAGAGTGAGGATTTGGTTCAAACTATAGGGTATGCAAGTTTTCCTAACACCCACTAAAGCATGACCTATTCCTATGGCTAACTTTTCTAAGTCTCTAGGGTTAGGTTAAGTGTTGACCTAATCACTAGATGTGTCTTAAGATTAAGGAACTCTTAGTGTCTAAGAGGAATCCTACGTCTAAGATGGAGAATTTGAGAGCTCATTCTAAAAATGAGGACAACAAAACCTAAACAAAATAAAACTTAAAACTTAAACCTAAATAAAAACTAAACCTAAACCTAAACCAAAAATAAGTAAACTAAACTAAACTAAAACCTAAAACCTAAAATAAATAAAAATAAATAAATAAAATAAACTAAAAATAAAATAAAACCTAAAACCTAAACTAAATAAACTAAAAGTAAACCTAAGCCTAAATAAAATAAATAAATAAACCTAAACCTCAAATAAAAAACTAAATAAACCTAAACCTAAACCCTAAAATAAAAACCTAAACCTAAATAAAATAAATAAATAAAAAAAACAAAAAACCAAAAACCTAAACTAAAAATAAAAAATAAAAAAATAAACCTAAACTAAATAAAAAAACTAAACATAAAATAAAATAAAATACACCTAAACCTAAACCTAAAACCTAAATAAAATAAACCTAAACCTAAACTTAAACTAAATAAATAAATAAAATGAATAAAATAAACTAAAAATAAATAAACCTAAATAAAAAAATAAATTAATTAAAAAACCTAAACTTAAAATAAAACTAAATTAAATAAATAAACTTAAAATAAAATAAAATAAACTAAAACCTAAACAAATAATTAAACTAAAACCTAAACCTAAATAAACTAAATAAATAAAACCTAAACTAATATAAACTAAAAACTAAATTAATAAAATAATAAACCTAAACTAAAAAAACCTAAACCTAAACTAAAATAAATACCTAAACTAAACTAAAAAACCTAAATAAATAAAAAAAAAAATAAAACCAAAAAAAATAATATAAATACTAAATAAAATAAAACCTAAACCCTAAAACCTAAATCTAAAACCTAAAATAAAAAAAGTTAACTAAACTAAATAAAAATAAAATAAATAAATAAACTAAAAACCTAAACTAAACCTAAACTAAAACTAAAATAAACTAAATATAAATAAATAAATAAATAAAACCTAAACGAAATAAAAATAAAACTTAAACCTATTTGGATTACTCTCGTGTTTTCTCTCGCCATTCTTATTTTGTTTTCAATTGTCAAATGAGATTGCTGAAATAGACTCCGCTATTTTATATTAAGGAAGAATCCCCAATCATTCCAGTTTGGATTTTTCTCCCAAATATGTGAATTCATTTCATTAACCATCAATTCCTTTTTGTTGTGGATGCTTTATTTGGTTAGCCATTGCCAATTGATCAATCAAAATCATCTTTCAGTGGTTGAATCCTTATTGAATTGGACATTAGCAAGAAACACCCCAAAGAAATTTGGTTGGGATCTAAAAATTATGGTTATATGCAAATAGTTGAATTTAAAATTTCCTTGTCTTTTGTTCTCACTGCAAAATCCATGAGCATGATAATTCTGAATGTTTCATTCTTCATCCTCACCTAAAAAGAAAATCCCTATTAAGGAAACTTATATTCCTAACCCTAGGCCAACCACATTATATCAAAAGCTACTTAAAAAAAGGATTTTTTTGGATGTTCCTAATAAGGTTGTTTTACCTCTTACTTCTTCTATGCAATTGAAGGCTTCTAATGTGGATAATAATAGTTTTTCTAAATTTTTGGATGATGATTCTATTTCCCTCAATTTGATCCGGGCATCCATGCCGACTTTGATTGATGAAAATAAAGCTTCAATAAAGAATATTAATGATATGCATCATTCAAATTCAATGGAGAATATGGTTTTAGTTCCTCACT